>JAXGGA010012354.1:0-39043 GCA_038373865.1 Uloborus plumipes | reverse complement strand
GGGGGATAGCTATTGGCCGATAAATATGGTGCAACTTTTATTTCCACCCCCTTCTGCATTTGAATTCTGTTGAATTCCTCCATCGTAGCTCCACCTGCTAATCGGGGGGGATCGCTATTGGCCGAAAAATAAAATGAATGATGTAATCTCTGACGTATGAGATTGCAGTTGATGCTCTCAAATCGTTATTATTTTTCCCCTAAATTTAATAAAATTCGAAAAAAAGTCGCAAATTATTGCAAACAGTAGCCAAATTTTACAAAATAGTCGTTTTTGGCCGTTTTTTGATCAAAAAAGTTGCCATAGTCGCCTTCAGTCAAAAATAGTCGCAATAGTCGCTTTTTTAGTCGCCAGTGGCAACCCTAGTGTAGGGAGACAAGTTTGGTCATATAGGCCGAAAGTAAAAGATTCATAGATGGCTGGTGCACCGAAAAAGTGAGGGGTCAAGGTAAATGTAGGAGTTCAAAAGAAATAGGGTGGGGGTCGAAAGCAGAACCTCGAAAGTTTTTTTTTTTTTTAATTCAATATGATTTAATATTTTTTAATTTTAACATGACTGATTAAATGACCTCTAAAAATGCGAAATACGAGTATATCGCCTCAAAAATCTACCATATTAGTTGATTTTCATTTATTCTTATGAAATAGCATAAACGAAATCCCATTTTTGGAATTTTAGTTTTTATTTTGATGAAATTAATCAATCTACTGAGTAAACAATCATTTTTTACTCGATCCAGATCAATGCTCTGCTAATAAATCATACAGAAATATTTTGACCGTGTACAACAAAAGCGGGAGAAGCGAAATCCCGTAGCATCATTCCGTGGCATCTTATTGAAAAATCGATGCACACGAATGCATTGTTTTATTTTTTGTAGTAATACATTAATTAACGACTAACTTTCGATGTGCTGTATCCAAAGATAATTTAAAATCCTCTATAAACGCATTTCACTCACTGAAAATTAGAAATATGCCTCAAACGCTTAATTAAGTTTGCTTTCGTGATCTATATTTTGGATTAAAAAAAAAAATAAATAAAAAAAAATCAGCTTTGTAGAAAACGATGGATGGGAGAGGGGCAATTTTGCAAACGAGCGTTCTGCTTTTGTTTTGTTTTTTAAAGCAAAATGCTGGATATTCTAAATGTTAAACATCACAATATTGCATATCTCTTCTTTCCATGCCATCTTCCATTAATTCCTTAGAAAGCTAGTTTTTTTTTTTTTTTTTTTTTTTTTTTAATGGAATTGATTCAGTGCATTCTCTACTTTTCTCTGATATTTCACTGCTCTTAAATAGTCAAGGAATAATTCCTCTAATTTTAAAAAATTGTAGGAATACCGCTAAATAACTACTATTTTTTTCTTTCAGATAATGATTTATAAAAGGCATTTATAAATCAGGAATTTATATTTCTCATTCATTCTAGAAAATCAAGAGATTGCTGTAATTTAATTTTTAAAAAAAGTTAAAAGATAACTGCAGTCTCCAGTGGCGTAGCAAGAGCAAAATTAAGACTGGGCGAATAAATTTTGCGAGGCCCCGAGTCCCCCCCTCCTTCTGAGATTGATTCCAGTTCATGTTATTCAACTATTTCGTGTAAAAAAATAAATAAATAAATAAATAAGATAACCTTCTTGTATTCGTTGTCAATCATAAAAAATAAAATATGGTACATTAAAAAAATATTTGAGATAAAAAATACAATATAAAATAATTGCATATATTCTGGGGTAGTTTGAACTACTTCGAAATGCTTGATATATTTAATTTTTTGTCACAATATTTTGATGAGCTATGAAATAAATTATAACTTATTAAATTGCAAATAAATACTTATTCATTCCAAATTGTACTGATATTACGCTGTAAAATTTCGGCTGTGCATTAAGCCTCGTTTGATACTGACAATTCTTAAAACACGGTTAAAGCAAAAAATAGTAAACAGAGAAATAAATTAAAATTATAGCCTAAAACAATAAGATTTCATCAAAAAATTTAGTTAGAGATCTTTGTCCAATTTTGCGAATTATTTGCCTAGTCATATTACAATGACAAAAGTTGATAAGATTCAAAGTAAGTTTTAAAAAGAAAAGAAATGAAAAAAAAAAAAAAGAAAAACGTACCGTAAAATGGGGTGAATCGGAACACAATTCAGCTTTGATTGTAAAAAAAGTAGTTAAAAGATTTTTTTTTAATTTGATTTTTTGGGTAAAAACTTCGGTCTTGCTTTACTTTTGATATTCCAAGCGAAGACAAGGCATTTTGAAAAATTATTATTAAAATATCTAGGAAATTATGGGTGTTCCGAATCACCCCGCTGATAGGGGTCAATCGGAACACTTGTTAAAATTTTTAGTTTTTTTTTCAATTTAACCTGTAATAGGTCTCACAAAATGAGTAATATTGATGGGGGAGAATAAGAACAGACAATTACTGTCAAATAAATGCATAATTTCAATACCAGTAAACGTGTATAATTTGTCAAAATTCAAAATAATTTTGAACTTATGAAAAATGAAAAGTAATTTTAAGAAATGCTTTTGAATTGAAATACAAAGATTTAACATGAATGGAAGTCACTCATGTCGTCCACAAATATGTACTTGTCCTTAAAACTAGCAATTGTGACTTGGCTTAAGTTTCTTCATAACATCTCCTGGGATGAACTCTGCTTTTTCTTTAGTTTCTTGAAATCTCTGGGTTTCGGGGATTGTGCTGAAAACTTTTTACGCTTATTCATCACTGTATGTGTGCTGGATTTTTACTACATAAAGTCTATGTGACTTTCCCCCTCGTATTTTAAGTAAAAAGAAGTCTCCTGGAGAAAAAATCTTTTGAAATCTGCAACTGTTTGTCATTCTAAGATATAGTTGCTCACGAGAAGGGATAAACAGTAATAAAACCTTGTCCTTGTCTTGATTAGAAGAATTGGGGTTAGAATCTTGATTTTTCAAACAGTTTCCTTCAAATAAGTTTGAATTGGAACAGCAGAACTAAGTGTTCCGATTCACCCCACAAATTTTTTTTCTATGCCATTTTTCAGAATTCTTCATTTTTATGACACAATTTATAAAAAATGTAAATTCTAATGCGGTATTCTGTTGTTCAGATACATGTATAATTGAAACATACCACTCTTAGTTTTTAAATATAAGAAGGTTTGATCTTGCATATGAAGTTTTGCAGTCTATGGGAATGCGATGTTTTCTAGCGTTCCACGTGCAGCCCTCCTTAGAAGCCAATAGCGTTGCCAGATTGACAAAAGTAATTTTTTCCTACTCCCTATGATCTTACCTTACTAAGAAAAAAATTCATGGTGAAAAATACCCAATAGTTTATTTATGAAGAATTTCGTTGTACGGTCGGGAAGTTTTGTTCCGATTGACCCCGCTGTTCCTATACACCCCATTTTACGGTACCGAAAACGATTATAAGTAAAATATCAGTATATTCTACCAAGTATGAGACGAGAACTACGTATTCGTTTACACAAACTGCGTGATGTAAAATAGTTTTTAGACAAGAATAAAGATGTATACTTTGCTTTATTATGCATAAGACTTTTTCTGATATTAGTATTTAATTTCTTTTTGGTTATCGCTGACAAATGCTAGAAAGAAACATTGAAAAATTGAAATTTTTGAATTGTGAATAAAGATAATTCGTTCTATGCTAAATTTCATATTTTAAAAATATTTACATTTTACATTGAATTAAATGGCACTAAGTAAAAGAGATCGAGCGTTTTCCTTTCATTCCACTCATTTTCTCTCTCTTTCTCTTCTGCAAGCACGATTTTATGAAAATAGAATTTTCAAATTCTACTTATTTTCTCGTATTCAAGTAGTTACATAAAATTTAAAATGTATGCCTTAAAAAGCATATAAAATTGCATGATTTTGTGATTCCGTACTCAGGGCTCGTACTTAATTTTAAAAACGAAAATAAAGGTGTTTTGGAGGAATTTTGAAGGTAAAATTAGATTTTGAACTACTTTTACCATTTTAAAATTGCTGTATCCAAGTCATTTTCCTCTAACACTATCTATTTGTAGAGTCATTCCATAGTGACTAACGTAACATTACGCAAGTGTTAAAAATTAAATGATATATTTGAAAAATGTGTAAAGTTGGCTTTTAAAAACATAAAACACATTTATTAAATCTTAATTTTTTTTTTTAGTCTTAAGTCACTTTTACTCAAGATGGAGTGTGACTAACGTAACCATCGAATAACAAGCAGTAAATACACTACAAACTATTTATTGTGGCTAATCTCAGTGATAATTACAATACTTTTTCAATTTTTTTAACTTCTTATGTTGTATGTTTTTTATTTATTTTTTTATTTATTTATTTTTTGATACTTTTTTCACTTCGGTATTTTTTTCTCTTTGGCTGAGGTTGACATTTCTATATAATTGCCCCGTATGTAAAATCTACATGAGTATTTTTTTTTATCACTGTAACTAATAAACGAACTCATTTTCACTACTGAGCGTGTGGCGGAGTAAAACAGCTTGAGAAGGAAACTTAAAATTTCTTGACCCAAACAAATGAACTATCAGACTTGGTATTTGGAAAGATGAGGCCATTAAGAGCAAGAATCTGAGAAAGTGTCACGCCTAGCATTATGAGGTGATTTATGACATCTCAGATCTTTTCCAAAAAATTACCAAAATGTTTATTATCTTATTGAAAGACCAAATCCAGAATGTTTTGCTCTAAAGTTGAGTTGTTTAGTTTTTATGGATCCCCAAAGTTGAAGGCGCGGCATCAAAAATTAAGCGGATTTTCAAGACATGGAAGTTGCTGTGAGCCAAAACTCTTACTAGGAACTGTTGAACTCCAATTGTTTTTTTGTATATGGAATATAGAAGGTTGAAACTTTACAAAATGAATGTTAAATTTGTGGTAAGTTGTTGCGTAAGGTCAGGGAAGGCCCTCAAAACAAGGCATTTTTGACGTTTTTTAGCGTTTTTGAGGTCCAAAAACAGCTTGTACATTTCAGTTGCCTAGGTAAAAGTAGTGTCGTTTGAAAGGCCAGTGTAACCACTTTAAAATAATGTATAAAAAACCGAGGAAATTTCAATGTGTTTTTAGTTATACCAGGCCAAAATATGAAAAATGTCATATTTTACCCATATTCAAACGGTCATAACTTCCTCTGCCAACAACATATTGAAATATTTTTTTTGCCAATGTCATACTCTATTCTTTGTCTTAACAGAACAGTTGAGTCCTTTGAGGCGAAATGAGAAATTTTTTTTTACAAAAAATTTATTTTTTCCTGTGCATTTTTTGTAAAAAAAATTTTTACATTTCGCCTCAAAGGACTCAACTGTTCTGTTAAGACAAAGAATAGAGTATGACATTGGCAAAAAAAAATATTTCAATATGTTGTTGGCAGAGAAAGTTATGACCGTTTGAACATGGATAAAAAATGACATTTTCCATATTTCGGCCTTACGTAACTAAAAGCACGTTGAACTTTCACTGGTTATTTATACATTATTTTAAAGTGCTTACACTGGTCTTTCAAACGACACTACTTTTGCCTTGCCAACTGAATTGTACATGCTGTTTTTGGACCTCAAAAACGCTAAAAAACGTCAAAATGCCTTGTTTTGAGGGCCTTCACTGACCTCACGGCAGCAACTTACCACAAATTTAACATTCATTTTGTAAAGTTTCAACCTTCTATATTCCATATACAAAAAGAAAATTGGAGTTAAACAGTTCCTAGTAAGAGTTTTGGCTCACAGCAACTTCCATGTCTTGAAAATCCGCTTAATTTTTGATGCCGCGCCTTCAACTTTGGGGATCCATAAAAACTAAACAACTCAACTTTAGAGCAAAACATTCTGGATTTGGTCTTTCAATAAGATAATAAACATTTGGTAATTTTTTGGAAAAAATCTGAGAGGTCATGAATCACAAGCGTGACACTCTCTCAGATTCTTGCTCTTAAAAAGAAAATTTTCTTCCAACAGATGTTCAAATACAGATTTTTTAACTAGAAAAAGTTCAAGTAGGAAGCTAAACACTATAATTTGCTTATAGCTTTCAAATGCTAATTCTAATCAGCTACTTTTATGAACGAATCATTTTTGGCAATTTATAACCAAAACAAAGGCTCTTCAATTGATTCTTAAGAACCTCTATATTCATCCAAAGACGGTGGTTCTGATGAGACAATGTAGGTCTGCTTCCTGAATTTCAGTGCGAAGGTTTTGTGGTAAATCACTGTTTTACTTACAATGTGGAAAGTCGAAAATAATATTTCTTTAATTGGAAAAGTAAGAAAATTGATTTGTCTGGAACAACTGTCACAGAGGAAGAAAATATAGTCTTAACTGAAAAAATAATTCGTTTTGAAGGATTTAGTTCCAAAATGCATGAGTTTGAGGGGCCCTTTGAAAAAAAAATCTTAAATGAATGAGTATTGGAGGAGTTTTGGCGGAGTGTACGAACACTGACACTTCTAAAATTATAATTTTAGTAACGTAACAAACATGTAGAAGGTTAAGATAAAATTTGGCGCAGCGAGGGAAAGAACATCTCTCAGAGGCCTTGCATTTAACATTTGGCAAGAACTCTTTTGACCAAAACATTCTTTCAGGCTGTAATTCTGACAGTGGGTAACATAAACGGAAGCATTCTTTTTGACGATTTTCGTCATAATATTGGAAACATTTAGGGGTCAAAAGTTGAAATTTTTGACGGAGGGCCTGTATTCCCTCTACCCCCACCTCAGACGTGTAAGATGAAAAAAATGAAAATAACTATAAATAACATTCTTTCTATGATTTTCGTGTTAATTTCGGAAAACTTCATGTTTGAAAGAGTAAGTGTCCAGCAAGTTGAGGGAGGGGGGCACGTGCCTCCCTCTCTGGACGCTACGCTTGTGCTTTTGGGTTTCCACTTGGCCAACCTTACAATTTCAGTCATTGGTTAAATCAATTTTAACTATTTGGGGGCCCATAAAAAGCAAGGGGCCTAGTCAGTAATCAGGCTCTGTTGACCAGGCCTCTCGGGCCTTTTTTTTTTTAATCAGGCCCTGAGTGTAAAAGAAAATGCTTCATTTCGTTTAGTTATAGTTGGTAATTTCTAAAACCAATATATTTGTGTTATCGATTTTAGTTTGTTTTGGGGCCCTCATGCCCCTATCCAGGGTGTAAAAAAATCAATGATTTTTTTGAAAAAATAAAAAAAATCGGATTTTTTTGATTTAAATCGCATTTTTTTGATTTTTTTAAAAAAAATTAGAAACTTCAGTTATTAATTAATTTTTATTTATTAACAACTTACCTTTAAGTTTTTAAAAATACAAAAACACCTTTGAAGTAAAGCTTCACCAGTAAGAAACCCAGAAAAATGTGTTAGGAGCCAATCTAAAAATAATCCTGTCTACTAGCTAGGATAAAAATCAAATGGGGCGGGAAGCTCAACCAACCAATCCTCACTTCATTCAGCCTCCCCCTCTTTATTTTGCTTTTGTTTTGTAAAGATGGAATCATATTCCATTTCAGCCACTAATAAAGACTGCCCCCTCCCCCCCCCTAATGCAAGGCATAGAAAATTCGGCTTCTGTTTGGTTGTTTTTGTTTTTTCTTTTCACTGAAAGTATATCCCACACATTCTATCATGTCCCTCCCCCCTCAATTCACTCTTTGCAACACCTGCCCTGCACCTACATATATTTTCTTTATTTCACATATTAGACAACAAATAGCACTATTTGTGCATATACATATTATTTGGACTGCAACCTTCCACCATATGTGGAGGGGGGATGAGTAGGATTACTTTTCCATTTATTAGATGGAAATCAAAGCTCTAAAAGAAAATGGTAAAAATAATAAAATTGGGATTGTCCAAGAGAATTTTTTAAGGATTAAAATAAAAAGTGATTTAAATCAATGATTTAAAAAAAAAAAATCAATTAATTTAAATCGCGATTTAAATCACTGATTTAAATCAATTGATTTAAATCATTGACACCCTGCCCCTATGGCATCGCCTTCGAAAAAAAAATAGTGACACATTGTCCCCCTCGCCTTGTTAGGGGGCACCAGATGCTCTTTACTTGAATGCAGATAAAAATTCAGCCAAAACTGTGTACAGTAAATAAGAGAGCTTGCCGAAAGTTCGGAAAAGTTCGAAGCAAGGCCTATTTGTTTCTTTTTTAATTTTTGACGAGAAAAAATAGTGTTTTCAACTGTATGATTCGGAAATACTTTGTAAAATTTTGTCTCGGAAAAATTTCGAATGGAGAAAATTCGGGGCAAAGTGGAGATGCGAGGCCCCGGGAGGCGCGAGGCCCTGGGCGGTCGCCCGATTCGCCCACCCCTTGCTACGCCTCTGCTTTGCCGCGTCCACTGGCATGAAATATATGCACATTAGGGTGATTCAGAAATGTATGGAAAAAAATAAACTTCATAGTTTTGTGCGTCTTACGCTCTTATTTTGTGCCACTATATCGTTACAACTCACTTTGAGCTATTATTTTATTGACTAATTACTTAGTAGAGTAAACTAACGTTTTAAGTTATTCCATTTTATATGAAGAATAATATTATTTCGGGTAATGAAGCTATATACTCCAACCCTCGAAATTGCTAATTTTCAACAGAATTCGATCGCGTTGAGCGACCTCTAAATATTATTCAATTGAGCTAAAATTTTACATACATCACATTCATGAATAGTGTAAAAAAACTGCGGTGTAAGACCAGGGGCGGACTGGCTCCCCCATGAGGGCGCTAACCCAAACCTCCAAAGGGCGCACTTCAAATTAGCACCCCCCCCCCCCCCCCACACACACACATTTTCTGCGGCAATTATCAGCAAGGGTCTCGGTTTTTTTTTTCAGCAAAATTAAGTTTGGTATAATATATGTTACAGAAGAGTGCTTTGTCGCACTACTATTCCTTTATAGATTGTATATGCTTCAGAACTTACAACACAAATGTG
This sequence comes from Uloborus plumipes, assembly GCA_038373865.1. Lineage (NCBI taxonomy): Eukaryota > Metazoa > Arthropoda > Arachnida > Araneae > Uloboridae > Uloborus > Uloborus plumipes. The sequence continues at coordinate 30,059 of JAXGGA010012354.1, read as the reverse complement.
TAATCCTGTTCCTATCTTCATTATTTGTAACACTTTTTATACGCAATACGATTAATTTTAAGCAAAACACAATTTTTATCTTCTTTTTATCACTTATTTTTAGCCTTTTTTTTGTTATCCGCGATACCCGTGCCACCCAATTGCGCGGATAATTGGGAGTATACCGTAGTTAAATTATAAGGTAAATCTGCATAATAAATGAGTGTGAATATTTGGGTGTGGGTGAGGAGTATGCTTCTTATACAAATCCACAGTTTGCGCCAGATCTTTACCAAATTTCGTACTAAAGTCCTTAGCTGCTCAGAAATTCACATTGAAGATTTTCGGAACATCGGAACTCAAAAAAAAAAAAAAAAAAAACCAAACAAAAACAAAGGAGTCTAATTTAAATTTTTAGTTATACTGCCTGGTTAGCCAGTTTTGTAGGATTATATTGGGGAAATAACAACAATAAGTTTCCGTCGGATCTTTGCCAAATTTGTCACAAAGGTTTTTCAGTACCGTAAAATGGGGTTAATCGGAACACTTTTCAGCTTTGATTGTAAAAAAAGCAGTTAAAAGATTTTTTTTTAATTTTATTTTTTGGATAAAAACTTCGGTCTTGATTTACTTTTGATATTCCAAGCAAAGACAAAAGATTTTGAACAATTACTATTAAAATATATAGCAAATTATGGGTGTTCCGAATCACCCCGCTGATAGGGGTCAATCGGAACACTTGTTAAAATTTTTATTTTTTTCAATTTAATCTGTAATAGTCACAAACATGACTAATATTGATGGGGGAGAATAAGAACAGATAATTACTGTCAAATAAATGTATAATTTCAGTACCAGTAAACGTTTATAATTTGTGAAAATTCAAAATAATTTTGAACTTATGAAAAATGAAAAGTAATTTTAAGAAATACTTTTGAATTGAAATACAAAGATTTAACATGAATGGAAGTCACTCATATCGTCCACAAATATGTACTTGTCCTTAAAACTTGCAATTGTGACTTGGCTTAAGTTTTTTCATAACATCTCCTGGGATGAACTCTACCTTTTCTTTAGTTTTTTGAAATTTCTGGGTTTCGGGGATTGTCCTGAAAGATTTTTTCGCTTATTCATCACTGTCTGTGTGCTGGACGTTTACTACATAAAGTCTATGTGACTTTCCCCCTTTTATTTTAAGTAAAAAGAAGTCTCCTGGAGAAAAAATCTTTTGAAATCTGCAACTTTTGTCATTCTAAGATCTAGTTGCTCACGAGAAGGGATAAACAGTAATAAATCCTTGTCCTTGTCTTGATTAGAAGAATTAGGGTTAGAATCTTGATTTTTCAAACAGCTTCCTTCAAATAAGTTTGAATTGGAACAACAGAACTAAGTGTTCCGATTCACCCCGCAAATTGTTTTCCTATGGCATTTTTCAGAATTCTTCACTTTTATGACACAATTTATAAAAAATGTAAATTCTAATGTGGTATTCTGTTGTTCAGATACATGTATATTGTATAATTGAAACATACCACTCATAGTTTTTAAATATAAGTAGGTTTGTTCTTGCATATGAAGTTTTGCAGTCTATGAAAATGTGATGTTTTCTAGCATTCAACGTGCAGCCCTCTTTAGAAGCCAGTAGCGTTGCCAGATTGACAAAAGTAATTTTTTCCTACTTCCTATGATCTTATCTTTCTAAAAAAAAATTCATGGCGAAAAATACTCAATAGTATATTTATGAAGAATTTCTTTGTACGGTCGGGAAGTTTTGTTCCGATTGACCCCGCTGTTCCTATACACCCCATTTTACGGCACTCAGAAATTTCATATGGAAGGGGAGATAAGTGTGTTTAAAAAAATCCGATAAGGTCTCAATTTAAATTTTGAAATAGCTATTCCTTCACTTTGGCGTGAAATTGTACACAATTTTTTCTTTTATTTGAGCCTGATTGGTGAACATGCGTCTTTTGTTAAAACTTTTATTTTCACGGTAGACCGTGCAATGCCTGAGAAAACAGATAGTAATATACAATGACGATGTTTATTCCTCTCATTTCTCAATGAAAGTTATATTTTTTACGAGCGTGTTAGATTCTGAAATGTTTTACGGAAATTTTTTACTTACTCTCATGCAGGGTATCCAGTAGAGCGTAAATAATAACAAAAGCAAAATCTAGATAAAATCATCTTTATTAAATTGATTTAAGGTGAGAAGGGACTTTCAGATGAGCAAAAAATGGTCAAAAAATCGGTTCTTCTTTGATGATATTTCTAAAAACTATATGATTGAAATACATGTTATTGCTATTGTAAATAAATAGCTTTACCTTATTTGTGGTGAATTTGTATTCAAAACTAATTTAATAATGAAATATACAACAGTAAATGTTGATTTTCTCAAAACATAATTTTACGCGTGTTTACAAAGTTCATACTGCTCCAGTGTAAAAAATTATTATTTAAATTTGCTAAAAATTTTTTGCCATGTACTTAAGAGGTTTTTTAACATTTTGTTGGGAAGGAATTTTCTATTTTACTAGCTGTGTTGAATATATTTGCTATGTTTTATTGAAATATGGATATCTTTCACAAAAAAAAAAATGTAAATTTTAGTTTGTTTTTTTTCTTTAATTTTTGCCACAATATATAGAAAAAGTACTCCCAACATTTCACTTTCTGGTGTTTTATGTTCCACATTTTGCTTGTATTTTATCATTTTGATGAAATTTCAGGCGCTTGGAATAAAAAAGAAAAATCGTTAAAATTCAAATTTTAAATAAAAAAAAAAAAAAAAAATTTAAAATATTTCAACGAAAATTTTTATATGTGTTAGTTTTTGCAACATATAGCTATGCTGCAAATTTCAAAGAAATTCATTGAAAATTGCTAAAGAAAAAAATGATAGTCCCTTGTCGCCTTAAGGCTAAAAAGATGAAATCCTTTAAAATAATACACCAATAAATAAAACTTTCTGTTCACAGAAATACATCTCGCACCATTTTAAACGCGTTTATTTTCATTAAAAAATTAAAGTTACTTCTTTAGCTACAATTTCTTTAACCTCTGGTGAGTAAAAAATTGCATTACTTATTTGTGATTTCTGTCTCAAACGCTTTTAAAAATTCTCGATTCTGTATTCTTAAACAAATTAAGAATCTGACCTAACTGCTATGAGTTAAACCCTCCAAAACCATTGCTAGTACTTTCCAAACATAATAAAATAATAGTCAGATAACCAATGTGAATTCGGAAGTTTGAAAAAAAAAAATAATTTTCATAATTTGCGAGTCCCCCTCATTGTGTTAAAACCGATCATGTAAAACAATAAAAGATCGTTATAATGCACACCATGGAACACGTATATAGATTTAAATAAAATACAATTTTAACCATTATTCACAAATAAATGGGCTTCATAACAGAGCTTCATCCTGCACTAAATGGTTACATACTGTCTAAAAAATTTTCGCGGGACCTCCGTCGAATCTACGCACGCGCCAAGTCTCTTCGGACTCTCTCGAAATAGGGAGGAAATGCAACAAGGAAGTAGCAAGCGACCAAAAACAGAAGGCATCAGGAAGTACGCATCCTAAACCTCTGTCCCTTCTTCAAATGGAAGCGTTCGTGACTGCCAGGCGAACAATGCGCAAACAGACAGTATTAGCTGTTGTGCTTAAAATACAGAAATTGCTTTTTTCAATTTATTGTTTACCTTCGAAAAGTTGTGTGATTTATAAAGAATTATGGTGTGCGGATATATAGATTCAGCGGTTTAAGGGTATTATCTGCTGTATTTTTACTTACTTACTGCTGTTTTGATGATTCGCTTAATATTAAAATGCTCATGAAAATAGGGAGGAGCCAGTCAATCAACTACACAATATTCAGTAAATCATTATTTAATTTTATTTTAGAGAAAAATAAACATTTTTGTCGGTAGTACACGTTTTTCAGTGCAATACAATTCAATTGCTTACTCATGCAACTTTCTGACATCATAAAAATATCTGTCTGAGGAATCTTTTAACAACCGATTTCTCTAACCAACATCACCCCACAAGAATTCGTAACCTCAGTCAAGGTAGATTGACACTTTGACTTGACACACACACAAAAGAGAGAGGAAAACGCACAAAAATAAGAGCGCTCACTTTGGTTTAAGACCATACTACATATCCCTTTTGAGGTGCTATGAATTCAAAGTTTATTTTTTACGCTATTCATTTGAACCTTGTTCTGAAATTTTTATTAAGTACTTCTCGCGCTTCGAGTAAAAAATTAAAAAAAATAAATAAATAAAGGAGCACAGGTTTGAAGGCGCAAAGACGCATAGCCCAGAGGAAGATGGTTTTTCGTTTTTTTTTTTTGGTTAAAGGTCCTCCTTCCAGAATACCTATCGCTTCTGGGGGCGGGTGGGGGGCAATGAATTAAAGTGAATTATAGCACATTATTAATTATAATCTCCTGCAGCAAACTTTTATAGACTGTTTCATTCGCTTCGAATTAAAAGAAGGGGGGGGGAGAGGGAGGGCACCCAAGTCAACTAGATTCGAGGGTGCAATGATACATAGGCCGGAGGGCGCTCACTTTGGATTAAGACCCCCCCCCCTTCCGACTGGACTGCCTTGTTTCATACCCTCCGAAAGTAAGGTGGAAAAAAACGAAGGCGCATAGGTTCGAGGGCGCAAGGGCGTACAACCTGGAAGGTGCTGTATTTTTTTTTTTTTTGGCAAAGATCCCCCTTTCCGACAACCTATCATGTCTGTAATGCAATAAATAAAAGCTAATTATAACAGGTAAATTATTGAGTATAACCATTTTCTTTAATTTTTTATAGATTGCTTTCCGTGCTTCGAACGTAAAGATAAAAAAAAAAAAGGGAGGGGGGGGGGCTTTGTTCAAGGCGCAAGGACGCACAGACCGGAAGAAGCTAACTTTGGATGAGATCCCCCTTAAAGACCACCTATCACTTCTGGGGTACAATAAGAACCGCTTATTGACTGATAACACTTATTGACTACTTTTTACATGTTCCCAAACGGGAAAAAAGTAAAAAATGAGTAATTTACTAAAGCTGCAGGCGCACTGGCAGTGTGTGTGAGGAGAGGAGGGGGTTACTGTTCAAACTGTTAGGGGTTGCTTTCAAACCTTTAAAATAAAAAAAAATAAAAAAAAAAAAAAAAAAAAAACGAAGGCGCACACGTTTTGAGAGCGCAAGGGTGCACAGGCCGGAGGGCGCACCTGCCCGCGGGCAGGTGGCCTCTACGGCCAGTCCGCCTCTGTGTAAGACCAGAGAAATTCAAAAAAATTTTTTTTTGAATCACCCTAATGCACATGGAAGTGAAAAAATTGCATCAATTTCACTCGCCAAATTTAAAATATTAACTTTTCTCTATTAATTGTTCCCACCTACAAAGTAAAAATTATTATAACTCAGAAATAAATCTATTTCCTCGTTCTGAAGGCTTATCTCCATTACAGACGCAACTGTCGTCGCATTGCAAATTTGAAATTCAAATCCGTGGTTCTTTTTATAAAGTCCATATGAATTATGATTGTTTTTTACTTATTTCAATGCTAAAAGGAAATAGTTGAGCCTTAATTTAAAAATTCATTACTTCAATCGTAATCATTGTTGGAAAATACTCATGTTTAAAAATCTTAAATTTCATCAATTTGAATGCTAAAAGGCCTATATCGATTACAATATAAATAGGCTAGATTCCTATAAAAGGGTCATTTTTTGACAAAAAATTTATACTTGAGCTTTTTAGATTTTTTAAAATTTCAAGACCCCGCCTATGAGAATTCTAGGGCCCCAAGGAACCTCTGTGTCAAGTTTGATGAAAACCTGACGCAAACTGTGGATTTGTATAGAGAACAAGTATACATACACTCATTTTTATAGATATATCTAATATATAAAATTCTTGTGTCACAGTTTTCGTTGCCATACTCCTCCGAAACGGCTTGACCGATTTTGATGAAATTTTTTGTGCTTATCCAGTATCTATGAGAATCGGCCAACATCTATTTTTTATCCCCCTAAATGTTAGGGGTAGTCCACCCATAATTTTTTTTTGTTCGCACATAACATCTGATCTACTGAACTAAAACAATATGTGTTATCGTAAATCCTTACTTCAATGAGCGACCCGATGGTCAAGTGGTTTTGCGCGTCAGGTTGAAGTTCCTGATGGAATGAGATCGAATCCAGGCCCGCAAGGATTTTTTCGAACAGCTGCATGTTTTTTTTTTTTTTTTTTTTGAATGATTTTAATGATTGTAATGTCCTTATGCAGGTACATCCCTTCATGGGGATCTACCCCATATTTTTTTATAGTACAAAATGACAGTTTTGGTCGTATCTTTGTTAAAATTGGCAATGGGGTCCTTCGATGCTGTAGAATTTTCTTATGGACGTTTGCGCCATTTTTGGGGGCTTTGAATCGATTGTGGCAATAAATGGTTTTTGATTTGCGGCACTTATATTATTTTTTCAAAAATTATGTACACTATCAATTATATTATGTTAATTTTTGTACCTTTATAAAATTCTGTATTTTATACCTTGCATTTACGTCAAATTCAAGGTAAAATTAAAAGTCAAAAATTCTGAAGAAGATAAATATATGTTAAAAATTAAAATAACTATTTTTTGTGATTTTCATATTGGTTGTGACCAGTGGTCGGAAGTAGCGCGCTACAAGTAGCGAAACTACTGTAGTAGCTACATTTTTTAGTAGTTTGTAGTGTAGCGCACTACTTTTTAGAAAAAGTAGAGTAGTGAGTAGCGCGATACAAAAAAATAGTAGTTTGTAGCGATTTCTAGAAACTACTTTTAAACTTTTCTTTAAAAATAAAAAAGAAAAAAAAAAGAAGGAGAGAAAGAAACTAGGTCGAATCTGACCGGTGCAAATCATTGATTAGGTTGGCATCGCAATTTTCATATTCCGCGAATATTCGCATTAAATGTAGCTTGGCAGAGAAAATAATGAATGTTTGATATATTTGTTTCATGACGTCTTCGAGAGAACGCTCCCTCGATGACGTCATGAAACAATGCAAAATCTTGATTTTTCAAAAAGTCATAACTCGGTCAATTTTTGTGGTAGAAGAGTGATTTTTTTTTAGTTTTAAACGTTACAGTGTCAAGAATGTTTTACTAAGTATGATTGATATGACTGGGGGGTTGTATAAAAATCTAAATTTCGTAACTCTTTCAAAATTTGATTTTTTGAAAAACATTGAATAGACCCAAAATTCCTTTCGTAATTTAGAGATTTTTTCCTAAATGAACTGTATGCTTATCTCTAACGGTTGAGGAAATAAAGGTCATGACAGTTAACTTGGAACACCCTGTATATATATATATATATAGATAAGCATTTCTTTCAAAAATATCAAATTCATTCACAGGTTTTAGGATCGAGAAGTCTAATTTTGTACGGATAGAATGTAGCTGAGTTTTTTGGATTTGACTTTGATTGTGTTATTATGAATGCCGAGTTTGCGAGACTATACTGTATTAGATTTTATTGCCTTACAAAGTCAGAAATTCAGTTGCAAAAAAAGTAGGAAATTGTTTTTTTAAGGAATTGAAGATCATTAGACAGTTCAATCTGCACTGTGATTAAAGGAACTGCTACATGGCACTTGGAACTTGTTTAGATCACAGATATTTTGGAGACAATAACGACTCCTAACATAATTTCTACTGAACTTGCTCCTTTTCAATTTATGTTTTGTCAAGCTTTGTTCTCTTTATCCCTGGGAAATTTTGTAATAATATTTCCTGACTCTCAAAAATATTATTTTTGAACTTACTATTCAAAGAGCCTCACTTCCCTTTGTAGCCATTGAACCAGTGTTAAATACAATAAAAAATATATACAAACGTGAGAACCAGCAACAGGCTCTGGGCTCAGCTAGGTTGGTCCTGGTTAATTTATAGTCCCCAATGAATATCATTAGCCCTCTTAAAGCTATCAATTTCCTTGCTCAATAGTCTATCAATGTAAACCTTTCTAAGTGCCCACAATCCTACTAATATAGTAATGTTCCCTAATTTCCAGGTTAGCCTGAGATTTGAATAGCTCAAAGCAATCTCCCCTTTTTCTGCTTTCCTTGCAGAAATTTAATCTAGTAACATCTTTCATTTTGATAAAATTAAACAACTGAATCATGTCCCCTCCGACTCTCCTTTGCTCAAGACTGTACAGTGTACACGTTAAGCATATTCTAAGCCATGAATCATAGTTCAAATTAGAAAGCCCATTTTCTAACCTTGTAACCCTCCCTCCTTTGAACCCTTTCTATTAGTTGAACATAATTCTGCTATACCTCATTAGTTATTTTTGGAAACTTCTACTTTAATGCATTTCACCAGGATTTTTAAAATATCGCCTAATTTGTACTAATCATTTTAGAAAACCTTGGAAAATGCTCTCCATTCCCGAGTTTGAGAACATAGGTACTTATGTATTACCCTGTTAATAATTTTGCCAAGCAAAAATTATTTATACCAAAGTATTTTGTGACCATAAATTGCTTCCAAGAATTCTCATATTGAAGTCCAGGGTTGCCACAGGAAAAATCATTAAAAAAGTAGCCAAAAACTAGTAAAAAAGTTGCAAAAAAGTGTCCCAAAAATTTAAAAAGTTGCAAAAAAAGTAGTCCCCAAAATTTAAAGTTTCAAGAAAACAGTATTCATGATCAGATAAATGAAGTAAGAAATAAATAGTACGGCTGAAAATTTAACTTTTTTAAAAAGTCCTCATCTGTTTTGCTGAGGAATTTAAACTAAATGTGCAATTACAAAAAAAAAAAGAAACTGTTGCAAACACTTATTAAAAAAGGAAGTGCCCCCCTCCCCCCGCATGACTACTTAATTCTATTCAACTATTGCCGATGAGAATACAATGAAAAATCAATATAAATAAAGCAAAATATAAATAAAAACTCAATAACTGTTACGAGGATGCAGTAGAGCAACATTATCAGTGCTGCAAGAACTTTTTTGCAAGAACTAGTTAAACATTAACTAGGACCTAGAAAGTACAGTAGTACTTTTGCCAGAAACTTGATACTAATTTGATTTTTTTTTCTGATTTCTTGACTACCTTTTCAGTTCAGCTTTTTTTTTTTACTCTTTCTTTTGCTTTAACATTTTTTAATTTTCTTCCCTAACCTTAGCTACTTTTTTTTTAATTTCACCCAGGCATCAAACTGATATCAGCACTTTATTTGCTGATATGATTCGAAATCTGGATGACTATAATGTAATACTCCTGGTTCTGCAACATGAGATGGTGTGAGGGAGAACTTGTGATGGCAGTCTGAAGTGGAAAAATAGCGCTCTTGATCATAATGCTAACTAGTACTTTGTTCCTTGAAAAAAATCAGAAATATAATGCTAATATTACCAAACTTGACAACATTGAAACAAAATCAGCGATTTAGTACTTTTTGTGGCAAGTGAATAATCATGTTTAAAATGATTGCGGAGTTTTTTTTTAAATTTTAAATGAAAGTTTCAGTAAAAATAAGAATAAATTTTATTTACTTGTCTTTTAACAAAACTTTGATGAATATTAAAAAAACAACAACTCCCAAAAATTGTGCAAAAGGATTCTCATTTTTCGCAAGGAAAGAAGATCATACAAACTTGAAAAATGCACATGAATGAGCTTTTTAAAATAAAGAAAAACTTTAAACACACGTCTTAGACCCCTGTTTCATCAATATCACTTTGTATAATTTTCCTCTATTCAAGCATAAATTCTAAAAATATTAATCAATGAGAGACTTCAACTTTCACATATTTCAACTGTTCAATTGGAAGCTTATGCAAAAACTACCCCTTAAAGAATTAATAAAATAATATAAAAAAGAAGCTGGTTAAAATTCTAAGTAAAAAAATATTCATTGCAAATAAAAAAATGTAACAATTAAAAGCTCATTTGCTAAATATTTAGTACACTTCCCACCAAAAAAGTAATTTCAATCGATAAAATATAAAAGTCAAGGTTTGAAAAAAAGAGCTGTGGGTATAATATGCTTCAGTTAGCTTTTGTTAAAATAGCTGTCAAATTCTAATATAATTGAAATTACAAGATGTGCCCAATTATTGAAATCTCTAACAGTGAAGAATTTTGGGCGAAGCTCATGCTTGATGTCTGTAGGTTCCTAAAAAAAAATTTTACTTAATCAGCTATTTATTATTAAAATTCAGTTGAACTAAAGTTTTAAATAAGTCAGTTCCTTCAATCCACTGAACTGTGAGCCGATTTTTTCACAATATACAGTCGAACTCGCTTATAACGAGCACGAAGGGACCATGTTGGTCATTAAATCCGATTGCTCGTAATAAACGGGTCCTTACGACCGGCGTGCAACCAGAAGGGGTTGGGGCTTGGGAAGTCAAATAATAGAGTTCACTTAGAATTTAATTAATACTTACTTTAATTACATAGATTAATTTAATTTTATACTGTTCTTTATTTAATGACACTGGAATGCTGATGGAATTTTTCAGACAAAAGTATTGAACCGCAGGGGAAAAAAAAGAAAAGAAGATAAGACAGGAATAAGACTAGAAAGATGCGAAAAAAAGACTGCGAGACAGAAGAAATTGCTCATTAAAACTGGGTCTTGCTCGTTAGAAACAACTTCTGTTCCATAGACTTAACATTGATCCAACCAAATATTCTCATTTCCCTCATTAAATCCGAGTTCTCGTTATAAACGAGTTCGACTGTATGTCTAATAACTTGATTCACCCCTTCCTCAGTAGCTATGGCTATTAAGAAAATCACTTTTTAACCCAAAGGCTAAAGTAGAAAAGAGGCTATTCCAAAATCTAAACTGCTCCCTGGTTGTTATTTAAAAAAATAATAGTGGATCTGTCCATAATAAAAGGCAAAGGAATGTTCTTTTTTTTTAGATGATAAAAAAATAAGAATAAAAAATAATGGGTTTCAAATTAATAAATAAAATCAAACAGGGCGAAAACAAATCAAGATTTTCAAATAAAAACTTGCATTGGAAAAAAAAAGTCTACGAAAAAGTAGCTGCAGTGAAAATAAGCTGCTTTTTTGCCTGTTTGAGCTCAAAAAAAGTCTCCAAAGTCGCTTAGAGCCAAAAAAAGCTGCAAAAAATAGCATTTAAGTAGCCTGTGGCAACCCTGAAGTCTCAACTTTAATAACTTGTACTTTACAAAGAAAGAAAAGATAACAAAACTTTCAGATATAAAACATTACCACATTTATTAATTTTAAAATACAAAACGAAACACCCGGAATCAAATTTGCTTGAACATTTAATACCTTCTTGTCATTTTTTCTCATTGGGAGAGCTTCTCATTTTGGAACTTGTATTAACTAAGCCATGTCTGGTCAAATAATCTATAGTAGCGAAGGATAGATTTGGAGTTGAGAGACCATACATTTCTATATTTCTTGAGCAATTATAAACCTCCTTATCCTTGTTACTACCATCCACACTTGTAGAAGATGTATCACCAACTCTATTTAAATAAGATGACACTTTGAATTAAAGAAAAGGAGCACACAGAAATTATATATGAATCATTAGAAACAATATACATACATACAATCTAATATATAAAATTCTTGTGTCACAGTTTTCGTTGCCATACTCCTCCGAAACGGCTTGACCGATTTTGATGAAATTTTTTGTGCTTATCCAGTATCTATGAGAATCGGCCAACATCTATTTTTTATCCCCCTAAATGTTAGGGGTAGTCCACCCATAATTTTTTTTTGTTCGCACATAACATCTGATCTATTGAACTAAAACAATATGTGCTATCGTAAATCCTTACTTCAATGAGCGACCCGATGGTCAAGTGGTTTTGCGCGTCAGGTTGAAGTTGCTGATGGAATGAGATCGAATCCAGGCCCGCAAGGATTTTTTCGAACAGCTGCATGGTTTTTTTTTTTTTTTTTTTCAATGATTTTAATGATTGTAATGTCCTTATGCAGGTACATCCCTTCATGGGGATCTACCCCATATTTTTTTATAGTACAAAATGACAGTTTTGGTCGTATCTTTGTTAAAATTGGCAATGGGGTCCTTCGATGCTGTAGAATTCTCTTATGGACGTTTGGCCATTTTTGGGGGCTTTGAATCGATTGTGGCAATAAATGGTTTTTTATTTGCGGCACTTATATTATTTTTTCAAAAATTATGTACACTATCAATTATATTATATTAATTTTTGTACCTTTATAAAATTCTGTATTTTATACCTTGCATTTACGTCAAATTCAAGGTAAAATTAAAAGTCAAAAATTCTGAAGAAGATAAATATATGTTAAAAATTAAAATAACTATTTTTTGTGATTTTCATATTGGTTGTGACCAGTGGTCGGAAGTAGCGCGCTACAAGTAGCGAAACTACTGTAGTAGCTACATTTTTTAGTAGTTTGTAGTGTAGCGCACTACTTTTTAGAAAAAGTAGAGTAGTGAGTAGCGCAATACAAAAAAATAGTAGTTTGTAGCGATTTCTAGAAACTACTTTTAAACTTTTCTTTAAAAATAAAAAAGAAAAAAAAAAGAAGGAGAGAAAGAAACTAGGTCGAATCTGACCGGTGCAAATCATTGATTAGGTTGGCATCGCAATTTTCATATTCCGCGAATATTCGCATTAAATGTAGCTTGGCAGAGAAAATAATGAATGTTTGATATATTTCCAGCATTTCCTGAATTGACTACGCTGTCATGAAATTATTAAATTTTTGAAAGTTGAAGTTTTTCAACCTGTCAGCTGTTGAATAATTTTCTGACGCGAATATTCGTAAAAATTGTTAAAAAAGGGCTTAAAAGGACATATTGGTGCAAAAAGAATTAAAAAAAAACCAAGCTTTTTTTTTTTTTTTTAATGCTTGTGGGTGAAACACAATGTTATGGCATCTTCGCCAAAACGGCATCTTCCCCCAATCTACCTTAATCTAAACCACATTTCGAATTTTTAGTTCAATCCTCAAACGGTGTATTCTTTTTATTTATTTATTTTTTTAAAAGTAGCGAAGTAGTAACTACATTTCAAAAGTAGTGTAGCGCGCTACATTTAAAAAAAAGTAGTTGTAGCTGTAGTTAACTACATTTATAAGAAAGTAGTTGTAGTTGTAGTTCGCTACGAAAAATATGTAGTTTTTCCAACCACTGGTTGTGACCAAAAAACATCATTACAAACAAATAAAATGTATCAAACACCATGAGTGTTGAGTTAGTAGGCAAAATCTGCTGTGTAAAGTTTTTTTTCACTGCGAGAGGGGAGGGGGATATGAACGACCATTAAAGTGACACAAATTTTTAAAAAATAAAGGTTGGATCTCCAATTATCTTGCTTCGTAATTTGAACCCGCCCCGGTTGTGCAACGGTACGCGATTAGTCATTCAAAAATTAATGAAAAACGTGATCGAAGCCAGGATTTTAAATGGCAAGTTCAGAGGTGAAAATATACTCATACCACGGATTCCCATTATACTTACAGATGTGCCAATTCAATTCAAACGTATTCAGTTTCCGATTAGATTGGCATTTGCAATGACTATCAACAAATCCCAAGGTCAAACGATGTCTGTTTGTGGCTTAGATTTGAGAACACCATGTTTTTCACACGGACAATTATACGTGGCATGCTCTCGAGTGGTAAACCATCCAGTTTGTTTGTGTTAGCTAAAGATGGACTAACAAAAAATATTGTTCACGCTATAGCATTAAGAGATTGATATTGTTTAATAGTGTTACTGTCGTAATTGTTTAATTAATGATATATAATTTTAAGGAATAAATTATTATAACTTAAAAATAATGTTTGCCTTTTGTTATTTTTAAATTCCCTCATCGTTCACAGCGCTCCATGCTTATTTCACGCATATACCACATTCTTACATACATACAATATACAGATTCTACCATACATACATACATACTTACAATAAGTAAGCTATTTTTTGTCTACACTAGAAATTACTAGGAAATTATTTATATGGCAAAACAACGTTTGCCGGGTCAGCTAGTAAGTATATATATATCTTTGAAAAAGATCATATCCATACATTTTTAAACCCTAAACAGACGGCTAAAATTAAAAATGTTAATAACTAATTAAGTTATACTATATGCTTCGGAATATAATTTCAATAAATCCAACAAAAGTTTAATTTGTTTATTTAGTTATTTATTACTTACTTTTGAAAATCTAAGTAACACAAAATTCGTTAAAAAGTATTTATAAACTGGTAGGTGTCCAAATAGTACATATCAACTGTTGTGGTAGAAAGTGGCCTAATTTTGAATGATAAAGGCCAAATGTTCACGTTGCACTTACTTTTCAACTCTTGAGGAACAATCTCTTCGTAAGCATTTACATGAATAAGATTTACTCTTTTTACGATGTTTCAGGTCATTTTCAACTTCACATACTTTAATTCCTTCACTCTATGCAAGGGAAAAAAATCATTTCATCATTCTTTAAATATGTGAATACAATATGCATACATATGCTTTAACACTGGAAAAAATATTTTTAGAAGTAACAGAATTTTTTTTTAAAGAATAGCAAGAAAAATGTTGTGTTAAATTAAAGTATATGTTAACAAAATGAAACAAGTGCAAAATATTTCAGTAATGTGGAACAAAAATGTTGTGTTTCATTGCACCTATATATTAAACCAATACATAGGCCCTTACAAATTTAAAAGACAGTTATAAATTATTGAATAATAATTGTCATAAACTAATTCAAAAAGAAAACATTAAGAGGAGAATATTTCATGCCTTAATGCAGTTTAATTTATGAAACGAGGAAAATAAAAGTTATAGTAGAACTGTCAATACAGATTGATTTATGAACTCAGATTCATTTCATTGCTTACTTTTCAAAAGCAAAAAACTTTGCATTGTCTAGGAGAAAATATTATTTTCTTTTTTCTTCAAAACTAATAAAAAGCCTTAGTATGCATAGTATTTGTAATGCAAAATGTTTAGATATGTTAATTAAAATTAAAGGAAATAATTATCTTACCATCGAATTTCTCCTCAATGAATTTGTTGAAGAATTAGGTCTTGCTGATTCATATCCTTTGGAATTATGGACAGAAACATTAGCAGAAAATTGGATTTTCTCCTCATTCGATGATGAATCCATAGAAGCATTTAGGCCATTTCCCAACTTTTCAGTAACTAGTGATTGATTTTCCACTATTTCTTCTGTTGTCTGACAGCATCTAACAACAAATTCACGCAACGTAGAACTTGTTTTCTCCGAGTCTTCAGTAACTGGTTTTACTTCCACCAAAGCACTTAATGCTCTGTCGACAATATTTTCAAAGTCACTGATACTACTTCTCATGGTACTTGTCGTGCACTTTTTTGGCGTATTTTCATCTTGGGAACATGAAATTGGTTCGTTTTGAGTCACTCTAATGCAAACAGAGGTTTCCCGCGTCCTTTCTCTGCATCTTGTTTTACGAACCTCAGTCATTGTACTAGAATTGCAACATTTTACATTTCGACTATTTTTATCACAAGAATGTAAGGTAACTGTATTGCCAGAGGTTTCACCTTTATTAGAGTGGCTATCTGTAGGCTTAGTCTTTCTTTTTGACGCATGATTAGTCATTGTACTTGAATCACATGTCTTATTCAACTTATGACCATTTTTACCACATGAGCTGAACATTTCAGCACTACTTTCCGCACTTAAGCTATGTTTTCTATGTTGATCAACAGAATTTTTCATTTTGATTGCACTATCTGTCATTGTGCTAACATTGCATACTCTGACAATTTTTTTGTCTTGACCAAGTGACTGTTTGTTATTTCTGGATTCATTAATGATTCTCGACTTCTTCTGAGAATTGCTGCCCTCTTCACTGATGTCAGGACTTGTCATGGTACTAGAATCAGCAACTTTTCTCTTATCTTTGCTTTCATTTTGATAATGAAGTGTGAAGTCATTTACTTCCCCAGCAGTTTCAGTAGATGTTGACTTATTTTCAGCTGTAGTTTTTGTTTCAACAAGTTTTGAATGTTCTTTAGTTTCTGCACTTGCTTTTTCTAACCAAGATTTAGCATGGTTAGAGAATATACTCAATTGCAAATTTCGTTCTGCTAAATATTTAATTACACTTGCATTATGCTCTAGTACATTTTTTAAATGTACTTTGTCATTTGAATTTTCCATCTCTGCTAAATCATCTTGTGATAAAAAAATCGAGCTATCAAAAAAATTTCCATATTCTGTAATGTTCTCCACAAACATGTTTCCATTCTTTATAGCTTCAATTTGGTGCTGCAGAAAATCACATATCTTGCTTTTAAAATGTGCAATATTTTTCTTTTGTTCATTTAGGTATTCAGTTATACGAGAAGGGAAATTTTCGGGTCCATTTTCATTTAGCAGTACAGAGGGATCTGTTTCATTACATTTTGAAGGCACAGAGTATGGTGATTTCGCTTTAGTGCTTGAATTTTCTGTAATAGGAGATGCAGCTTTCTCGGAAGTTCCTTCATCACCAACATGATATTCATTACTATTAATAATAATTTCAGATGCGTAGATACTTTCAGAAACTTGCGGCTGAAAATACTAAAAAAAAAAAAAATAAATAAAAATAATGGAATTACAAGGCACTTAATATCTCTAAAACATTTAATATCAATAATTAACATAAAATAAGGAAAATGAATTTTTAAAAGTAAACTATTTTTAATTGGAAAGATAGCAACATATTTCAAGTTGATGTGATGATTTATTTTAATACCAAGTAACAAAGACAAGATGTACGAAGACCACAGATAACTTATAGAAGTTTTTTGATTCAAACTTCTTAAAGTACAGCTAAATTTGATATAATCAGAACTTAGAAAAATAACAAAAAAAATTTGGTCCATTCAATTGTTTCATAAACTAGAAAAATTATTACAAAAAAACGAAGAAAAAAGAAAGAAAAGAAAACAGCATTTCAAAGTGCTATGTTCTTGATTCACATTTACATGGAGCAGATTTCAGTTTTTAAAAACATAGGTTGATCTTCTGCTCAATATTGATGCAATTCTCATGTTATTGGCATGATTGAGCTGAAAGGATTAAAATTATTTTGTTTGTACAAGTTATGTTTCTTTCCCTACAATTTTTTTAAAAACTAACATATTTTCCAGTAGCTTCTCCAAATCTAGAACTGATTCAGGTTGCAGAACTCTTTTGTTCCTCTTTGCCATTTTTTAAAAAAAATTGTGGGCTTGTTTCAAATTCATTAGGTAATGCAATATTTGTATTTGAACACTACAAAACAGAGTGAGTCAAATGGTAAAAAAAATAATAAACTAGGACTTCCTTTTCATTTCTATCACTTTTATTTTTGCAAAATGTTTCTTGCTAAATGACTATTACTAATAATTACGTCTGAAAACCTCTGCAGCTTTTTGCTGATAAAATATATTTTGTGGTCAATTATCTTAAAAATCAAGTTTCATATATATTTTTAAATGCTCTAAAACTTTTAGTACATTATAAAATCCCTACTTTATACTTTACTACTTTAATTATACTTTAATACTAATAGTACTTCAAAACAGTATTTGTAACAAAGAAAAAAACTAACAAATTCAGAAACCGTGTAAAGACACACACACAAACGACTTATTGAGAAAAGGCACTTGAAAGTTTAGCTTTTACTTTAGCTTCTGATTATGTATATGTGTGTGTGTGTGCGTAATTGCTTGCACAATAAGATAAGGTTACTAAAAAATTTTACTCAAACATTAGAACAAAGTTAAATTTTCAAATATTAGGAAATTTATAAAGACTAATAATAAAGAAAAAAAGAAATGGAAGCAACAAATAAATAAACTGTAAAGCGGGAGTTTCCTAAAAAAAATAGCCACATTTTGCTGACAGTTTAATAAAACAGTTATACAACTGTTGACTCAGCTTTTAATTCAGTAATACAGTAGAATCATTGGCAGTTATGTCATAACAAGTGAAGAGTCATTCCATGTCAAACCAACAAGGATCGCACCCTGAAAATCTCAGATTTTCATGTAACTTTCAGAAACCTAACCCTCTGACATTTTAAGTTTACGTATACATATATATCCCTCATTGTTGATTAAATTTGTTAAAAAGTACTTTTTTAACTTATTGGCAGTGCTTTAAAATGCTATACTCAAGTTCTATAGGTGCAATATTTGTGTAATAGCTCATATTAATGTGTGACTTTAAAAAAAAAGTCACATAAATGTAACCTTTAAAAGCTGAAGTATTTTTGAGTAATTATCCAATATCTACGGGAGAGTTATCCACGGTCATTCAGGCTTTTAATAAATAAATATATTCCTAGCAATAATCAACTGAATATAGATAAATGACCTATTTTAACCTAATAATTGAAAAGTCTATTTCTTTCTTTTTTCTCCCTTTCAAATGAAGGAGCGTTAAGTAAGTCGATCTTTTCAATGCACTAAAATCTGCGCAAGTTATTTTAATATACCTATTTTATGTGCCTTAAGATTTTTACGCATGTAAAACTGAAACTTTTTCAAGCAGTGATTTTTTAAAAGCGTAGAAACCATGTTTAATGAGCGAGATTTCTAAAAGTTTCATGAAAATCTGGGTATATCAATTTGAGCATAAATTCTTTTGATTCATTTGACAAGAAATGACCCAAACTCAAAATATACATTTATGAAGTGAAAAACTATTTTTACGAAAATAACCTACTTACTTTTTGAGTTAAAGGTTCAAGAAAATGTCTTGGGGTTTCCTCTGAGTCAGAAATAGTATGTCTCTTGGTTTGAGGACTCAACTGTCTAAAATTAAATTAAGTAATATTTAAAAAAATCAAATTTTTAACCTTGCTATAATAAGGTTTTTCACAAGATGAGTAATTTAATTAAAAAAAAGCCTCCCGATATCATAATTAAATAGGGAAAAATTGACAGTTTTTTTTTTTAATTTGGAACCCAAATTTAACAAATAAAATATCTACTACTGTGTTTGGAGAAAGACAATTAATTCAACATTATTAAGGCAGAAAACTGTAAAAAATATTGTACGTTTGTGTAATGGGGGTCACAAAGAATTTTTTCATTAATGCTAAAAAAACCTGAAAATCACCTGAATCAGTGATGAAATTGGAAAATTTTTTGGCATTTAATGACTTTCCTGTTCGCTCAAAACACACATACGCAGTAACTTTTGCAAAGACAAACACACAGACAAAATATTGATCAGACAAGTGTTTTCAGAAAGGCTTTTTTTAAAAAGTTATTACACCAATGACCAGGAACTTTTCCGTTTGGAAATGATATCACCCAAAGTGCTCTTTTAGCTTTGCGTCATTTATTTTAAAACAGTACAAAGTACGTAAAATATTTTTGAATTTTATTTACCCATTTTAGTAATTTCCATCTACTAACCATATTTTAAAAATTAACTGCATTAACTGGTGGGATATTCCACCATTTCAAACGCAATATTCACATTTTAAGTACACGTAATTACAATTTGAGTAGATAGAAGTCTATATTTTTATTCTCTTGTACAATTTGATGTTATTTATCCAATCCTAAATTTTGTTTTCGATTCCTTGATTAAAAAAACAAAAAAAAAAAAAAAAACAAGGATGATTAAAGTTTGATTGTTACGCCCACAATGGTGGAATTACCCTTGTGCATTAATTATCCGTGACTTGTACACAGTGGCACAACCTTGGGGGAGCTTAGACGCTTAAGCGTCTCCAGAGGTGGCGCTAGGAAATGTCCGACAGGGGGGCAAGCTTGCCCGACAGGGGGGCACAGGTATAATTCAAAAATTTAGTTACCCCCCCCCCCCCTGTCCCCAGTTCTTCAATTTTTTTATGGTGCATTCGATTGAAAGATAATCGTTCTTAACATGAAACTAAAACTAAATAATACAAGTACATAGATTAAAAATTTTTAAAACATCCGACCCAGATTAAAATTAACTACACTGCTCAAAGCATTTAAAATTTAAACATATTTAATTTTTTTTCCGAGAGGACAAGGTAAACACGGAAAAGGAAAGATACTCCTTACTAGTTAATTTGTCAGTCTCAAAAGCAGAATAAAGAGGAAAAATTGAGTATTCTTTTAAAACTTCATATTAAAATCAATTTAGCCCTGGATTAGGAGCGGTTTCTTACTGCTTTATACAATTACTAGTATTTTAATTGTTAACAAATAGAAAATGGCGACCAGGAGCGCCCCGAAGGGAGGTCCAGGGAGGTCACCGGGACCTCCCAAACATCTTCCTCATTCGGCAAATTCGAACAACGATTCGGCACATTCAGAGATAGTATTGAAAGATTTTTTTGCAATATATATATAATGTGCCTGCGGCTGCAATCTTTCTTTCTTTTTTTTTTTTTTTTTTGTAACACATTTGTTATCTTTGAAAATGAGAAGATCCGATTAATAAAAATATATCTCATTCTTTTATTGACGTTATATTTACCATAAACATAAACCAAACCGTTTCTTTCCTTGGCGCCTTTCGGTGAATTCCATAGGGCAATTCCACGGTAACTTACGTTGCATTTTGACCAGCTCTTATGCAGTTAGCTCCTTAGTACAGACAAATATTTTTATAAAAACCTTGTACAAAAGCATTCAGTGAAAATGCCAGTCAAAAGCAAAATTAAATTGCAAAAATATTCGATGCACTTAAATTTTACAAAATTTAGCAGTCAAAAATAAGGCAGTAACTTACGTTACACAAAAAGGGAACGGCATAATATGAAAATTGGTTCTAAGGCAAATTTCTGCTCTATTACAGCTGTTTTCTTGTTTGAAGCATAATTTATCAGTTTCTTATATTTAGGAATTAATTTTCATAAATTTAAAATTTTATTTAAAAAATTGAATTTTATGAGAATTTTTAACTGGGTAACTGACGTTACAGTAACTTACGTTACAAAATTCACTTACAAGCATATATTTATTACAAAAACTAATGAATGAAAATTACAGCTTAGTTTAGATCAAAATACTGAAAATTAACAATTATGAGTTAAATTTACAGAAATTTAATGCCAAACTCAATGATCAATCAAAAATATTACAAAACATAAGACTTTTAAATGCATACTGGCCGCTATTAACAAGTTCAGGTAATTCTATTTTCGAATCATGTTTTCTCTTATAATAAATTTCCTCTGTCGTTTCTGGCCATTTCTGATTGGTTCCAACAGCAACCGTTACTTTTACTTTAAACTCGTTTTCTTCAATAATCGTCACAACTCAAGGATACAATGTATTTTCGTACTTCACCATAGACCAGTCACCAGCTTTTATCTCTGTTTTTTCTTCTTGTTCCTTAAAATACAACTAAACAAAACCCTACATTTTGTTCATTTCTGGTTCTTAAATGGTCATTGTGAATGTGCGGATCTTCAGAAATTTTTTTGATACATTTTGCTTTTTCTAACATATTTCAATACTATTAAGAGTGACTTTTATTTATGAATCTGTAATATCCACATGACTTTTCTCATACCCCTTTTACCACGCATCTTTTCTGCAGAGTTCAGTGGCATTTTAAGGCAAAACAAAATATATTTCAATTGAAAGAGATAAACTATTTTTATATTTGTTTTTTCCAAAACATATTTGATAACTTTAAAGCATAACAGAAGTCATTTTTGAATAATTCATAGTACATTACCTGCTAAATATTCTGAATGCAGTGATATTGTTTAAAGAGAATTAATATCTTAATAGCCAAAAAGAAGCATGTAATTTATAATAAAGGTGTATTGTAATCTTATTAAAAAACAGACATTTTAAGAAATATGAGTAATCTAAATTAAGTAAATACAGTAGCACAATTAAAAGAATTATTGAATAAATTACTTCTATTAACCACATAGGTTTTATTTACAATTTACTTTATTTCGAAACACAAGTATTGAAGTTCTACTAAGGTAACTTACGTTATCTGCATATGTGGGTAACTTACGTTACACGTTTTGATTGTAGCACAAAAAAAAATTAAATAAATAATATTCAAAAGAAAAGTAGTTATTTGCTTAGTACACATCTATAAGATAGAAAATATAACATAGTTAACATTGTATTGCTCTTTTTTTATTTGCTGTAAAAACTTTAACATGTTTTTGGTAACTTACGTTACATAGAACAGTGCCTTTTTGAAATTGACATAAATCACTTAATTAAATTTAAAACACTTGTTTCATCAATTCACAATATTAATTTAAAGTAGAGATGGAACGAAGCGGCATTTGGCCGAAGCGCCGAATACCGAAGCTTCGGCCAACTAATGGCCGAAGCTTCGGCCGAAGCTTCGGCTGGCGCACATATTGAAGTTTTTGGATTAAATGCATTTTAAATGCGTAGAGTTTTATACTTTTCTCCATATGTTTTAATATTCTTAGCGTTGCACAATATTTTCAGCTTATTGTGGCATTCTTAAATTGATTTCATTAATTAAAGTTTATTTTTATTTTGGTTGTTTTTATTTTAATGTTCGTAGTATTACACAACATTTTCAGCTTACTGAGTCATTCTTAAATTAATTTCACTTTTTCAAAGTTTTCTTGTTTTGTTTTGCTTTATACTGCTAGTACAAGAAAAGACGACATTACTATTTTTGTTTTACAAATTAGTAGTAGGAAGCTCTACTTGGAACATGAAAAGCTCAGTCTGCAATTCAGTTGATGTTTTATAATAAAAAAAAAACTGATATGATCATGTATTATACCATAGAACTACCCAATCTACTACTATTTACGCTGTGTTATATAGTGAATCTTAATATTCTTAATGCAAAATGCTTCAGTTTTTGGTGAATTCGAAAAAATAGTAGGGTAAAAGCACCAGTAGTCGGCTATTTAAGAGATCTTTTGTTGATCTTGGCTAACCTAGAACTTTCAGCTATCAATACAGTAACAAAAACAAGTAAAACTTTACAAGGATGAACCTTTCTGATAGTGAATCATCTACTTGTTTCAGAAATTAAAAAAAAAAAAATGTTAAAATCCAAGCTGTTGTCAACACTAGTAAATGCTCCAGTAGTCGGCCACAGAATCAACTTACCTGAAAAATAAGCAGAATCGCAATCTTGGATGATGGGCACACCATTCAAAATGAAATGACTCATTAGATTACTAATTCAAGAAAAAGTACCCGAAACTTAACTGCCACTGATTGATGATTGAGGATAAGTACATGAATGTGTGAATGCGTCATATCTGATTTTGAATTAAAAATGTACTACTATTTATGAGGAGTTTTATGTCATTGTGGCCGACTACTGGAGACTGGCCCACTACTGGAGCACTTACCCATGTCATGCATTTTTTTTTACTTGTCTTTCATTCGCTGCATAAATTTCAGGCCGAAGCGGCCGAATCACAACTCATGCTTCGGCCAGACCGAAGCTTCGGCAAATTGGTCAAATTGGCCGAAGCTTCGGCCCGGCCGAAGCTTTGTTCCATCTCTAATTTAAAGTGTAATAAACAACAATCTTCCTTTGTCACATTTATCTAATGGAAAAAATTGAAACTTATCAATGTTGAAAGTTTGACCATTTGCTTCACTGAAAATAAAATACTCTAATACCAACTTCAAAGTATTGCCGAAACTAAAAAACTACATTCCTAACAAAAAAATTGTTATAAATCAGAAACTTCTAACATTTTTAAACCAAAAAATATGCAGAACAGTCACATTACTCGAGTTTAATTTTTTCAACGCTTTAACACACTTGCATGGAATTGCCCCATAGTGTGTATAGCATGACCCCAGACAAGACGGATAATATATAGTGAAAATGCCGTAATGCAACTCGTTGCTATCTAAATGTGCACATTTTTAAATGAAAGAAAGAAAAAAGAAAACATCAAATTCAAATTGCTCCTGCTCCTATTGTTAAAAAAAACTTCTGAGTTCTGGAGATGATTTACATCTGTTCTATTCTGTCTGTATAAATTTTAATTCGTTCAAATATTGTTCCAATTTTTTTCTTCTTGCTAAGAAAGAAGTAACTCCGTGAATGAAAAGTTTTTGAGTTAGAGCTGGGGTGGGCTGCTTGCTTCGCTTCTTTAGCTCGTTATGCAATGCGCGGGAGCCTGCGGCATTCGCCGTCCAAGTAGGAAAAAGGGGTCTAAACCCTGCGCTCCTCGACAGCTGATGGGTGACAAAAGCCCTCAGAGAAACACGTGTCTAGCTGCTGGTCTTAAATGAGGTTGGGGCAATTAAGCACTAAGCAGCTATTTTGTCGTTGATGATTATCAGATTCTTAGAAAGTGACAATGAATGTCCGTTTGCCATCGCTGTTGGCGATTTGCGGGTGGGAACCGCTGGTGAGAAAAAAAAAGGAAGATTTGCCCTTTTCAACCTGAACAAAAATAATTTTCTCCATCAGAACTTAACGTTCGTCCAAAAGATACGACGCGACGGCAGCTCGCCGATTCCTCGTGTTGCTACCCAATCCCGAAGGTTCTCGTGTTCGAACTTGGTCTGAACTCGTGTAATTTGTCAAATACTGAGAATGTTTTAGAAAAAAAAAATAGTTTCTTTTGTTGAATGATTTTATTCGAAGAAAATTACCAATACGTCGGAATCAGAAACATTTTCGGCGCTCAGATTTCTGTCGGAAAATTTGATCGTCGGAAATTTTTTCCCAACGAAGCTCGAAATTTTCCCCGATGGGGGGGCAAGACGTTCCCGACAGGGGGGCAATTGCCCCCCTTGCCCCATAGCTGGCGCCGCCACTAAGCGTCTCCCAAGTGCATGAAACGACTTTCTTAACCAAAGAAAACCTAAAAGTGCACTTTTTGACCTTTAATTCTTTTGACCTTTAATTTGACCTTCAAAGTTTTCTGGAAGAGAGAGAGTCTCTAATGCTGAACCCTGCTTTTAATTTCACCATAGATTACTTTAATTTTCTTTTATAGTACTTCAAATTAAAAAAAAAAAGCACATTTAGACTTCAAACTAAAAATGGAACTGTCACCAGCAAATAGTGTCATAATCCACTGCAATTAAACAATACAACTTCATGCTATCAAAAAAATAACAAAAATAAGGCTAAATGATCAGCTAATATTAGTATACTTACCTAATTCTATCAGCAGCTGTAGAGGGACTTAAATCTTTGTGTCCACAAAAATTCATGCCAGTTGCTGGACTTGACGAAGGTAACTAAAAATAATAAAAACACACTTAAAGGGACTGAGAGCTAAGAACCTAATTATAAAAAAAAAATGATGTTTTCTATGACAAGCTATTAGATAAGCACAGAGTTATTTATAGTTCCCGCTCGGGTTTTGAAGCACTATAGCTAAAAAACTATGTAGAATACGGTAAAAAAGAATATTTGAAAGACTACAGATACAAATCAAGTTTTGTTTACATGTCTTACCACTGTTTAAGTAGTCATGCACAATGAACATTAATACAATATTTCAGTTCCTGTCACTACTCAACATTGTACTACCAACGCTATTGGCAGCAAGTGTCATTCTTTCATGCAGTTCTGCTGAATCAAGAGTCAATCGAGGTACAAAACTTGGTCTTAAGCATGATGTAACAAGAACACATTTGCTTTCAACCATGTATACTATGATGCACTAGTACGATATAGAGTGGAACTGAACCATCATATCAAAAATTGAGTAAAACGAGATAAAGGAAATTTGGGGATATTTTTCTTTTTCCCAAAAACCATCAGTATTCAGATGTTTTCCAAGGTTGATAGGCTAACGTTTTCTCCAAGTTAGCGTTGGCAGTCAATTCCAATGGGTAAATTTTTTAACCATCAAAGCCGATGCATTGGTCGAGCCTTATATGAGATAATGACATTTCTGCAACACATTTTGTCAAATTTATAAATTCAATCCTCAATATTTTAAAAGTAAATAAAGAGATGAAATTTGCAGCTTACCAAAAACACATATTTTGTGTGGCTTTATAAAAAAAATTCAAACTGAAACTTCTCAAAAAAGTTTTAAAAAATGAATAGTAAAAGGTGCAAAATAGCTTTTCTGAAGAACTGGTCAAGGTCATGTGTACATAAGGTGCGTCAGAAAGGACTCCTCTACTTTGAAATGATACAACATAGAACAGCAAAACAGTGAGAGATAGAAAAATGAAATAAGTTGTTTAAAAGTTTAGTTAGATGAAATAATAGATATAGGTCTGAAATGTTTTTATACTTCCCCTTTCAAAAATAGTTCAAAGATTGGACACAACAGGGCACTGAACTCACAAGTAGTGAAAGGTTTCTTAAGTAAAGCTTTCAGTTACATTGAGGAAATGCTTATAGACCTATTAATGATTAGCAATTAAGAAAAATCAACTTTATCACAATCTTGAAAGGAAAAAAAATTACTTCTGTTTCAGAACTTTTGTTGCTTGGTGAGAAAGGCTTTGCAGGAACTCCATAGTAACATTCCAAATATTCTTTAGAACCCATACATGAAAAATCATATGAGCCTGACTTGTCTGGAACTTGAGGCTCAAAGTACTAAAAAGAAATTAAATGATATCTTAGTAAAAAATAGAGTTAAAGATAATAAACATTTTGTATAAAATACAAAAATAGTGACAGTAAAAATATGGAGAAGAAAAGAGATGAGTCGTATGTGTGCGTGTGTATATATATATATATACACTAGGTGGCCAAAAGTATCCGGACACTTTCAAAAATTCACATTTTTACATATAGCTGGAGAAATAAGTGATCCATTGTTCTTTAACTTTAGTCATACAAAATATAGGCTTCACCGAACATTTCCAAGTTGAAATTAAATTACCCTTGCATTTGGGGGACGATAAGAAGGGGGGTCGAAAGAATAACCGCTTTTTGACCATAACTCTTTGAAAATAGCTCGGAATAAGCTATGCATTTCAGTAATTAATTAGCATACTATGTATAATTACTATACAAATTCAAATGAACGCACCACTCTTACTTCCGAAGATATGAAACATTTTTTAAAAAACAGCAATTTTATTTGAAGGGTTTTTGCTCATAACACGCAGAGTTTTTGATCAAACCTTATCAAAACTTCAGGAAAGATGACAAAATACAAGAGAAAGAACATACTAAAACGGTTTTTAAAAATATTAAAAATCCGATGAGATATGAACGTTAAAAGGGAAAAAAAATTCACGGCGCATGCGCGAACGACAGACATTTATAACTACAAAAATATTGTAGCCTGGTATGTACTGCATCTTATAAAAAAAGTTCCAGTTGAATGTCATGAAAATTGAAAAAGATATCAGCGGTCTAGTGAGCTGTATTTCATTCATTCGCAGACATTACATACATAGTGAGGGTCTGTCCACAAAGAGCTATTTTTAAAATAAAGGTTATTTCGTCATCGTTCAAAATCAACGTTTCAGGGGGTCTCCGGATACTTTTGGCCACCTACTTATAAGGTCTTTTTGGCCGAATGGGCGAAATGTGACTTCTATGCCAAATATAAATTTTTAAACAGTATACATTTTAACATTGAAAAATATGCTCGATTGTCCCCACACTATTTGTGAACAACCCCTCTCCAATTATGAATTGACTGCAAATGAATGAATTACAGCTCACTAGATCGCTGATATCTTTTTCAATTTTTACGATATTCAACTGGAACTTTTTTTATAAGATGCAGTATACACCAGGCTACAATATTTTTGTAGTTATAAATTTCTGTCTTTCGCGCATGCGCCGTGCAAAATTATTTCCTTTTAACGTTCATATCTCATCGGATTTTTAATATTTTTAAAAATCGTTTTAGTATGTTCTTTCTCTTGTATTTTGCCATCTTTCCTGAAGTTTTGATAAGGTTTGATCAAAAACTCTGCATGTTATGAGCAAAAACCCTTCAAATAAAATTGCCGTTTTTTAAAAAATGTTTCATATCTTCGGAAGTAAGAGTGGTACGTTCATTTGAATTTGTACAGTAATTATACATAGTATGCTAATTAATTACTGAAATGCATAGCTTATTCCGAGCTATTTTCAAAGAGTTATGGTCAAAAAGCGGTTTTTCTTTCGACCCCCCTTCTTATCATCCCCCAAATGCAAGGGTAATTTAATTTCAACTTGGAAATGTTCGGTGAAGAATATATTTTGTATGACTAAAGTTAAAGAACAATTGATCACTTATTTCTCGAGTTATATCTAAAAATGTAAATTTTTGAAAGTGTCCGGATACTTTTGGCCACCTAGTGTATATATATACAGGCATAGAACAGTACTAACAGACTATTTTTCCTGCCCTTGGGATACTTCATTTTCAATCACACTCAACTGCAACCGTAACATTGTTTATTTCCTTCCTGCTGCATGCTTAGTTTTCAGTCTCACTCAGATGTTGTTTTTGTCTTCGGGGTTTATTCAAGCGGCTCTTCTACATTCCATGTTCCTTCCGTTTGAAGGTGAGTTTTCTGTGTTTTCTGAGTTTCTTTCAAGGCTCTTGGGGGAGATGACATGATTTTGGGACCCTCCCACATGTTATACAGAAAGAGCCTTTTTGAACCAAAGTCGTGGTCTTCCCCCTGATGAAATGCTGTGCTTTGGTTTGCTTTTGTATTTTGGTTTTCATCTTTTCATTTTGTTTGCTTTTATCAATATATATATATATATATATATATATATATATATATATATATATATATATATATATATATATATTAGGGTGTCCCAAAAAAACCGAAAGTCGGAATTTTGTAACGCATACCCTCTTATTTTTGTCCTTTTACATCAAAACAATTGTAAAAAAAGTTTCATGCAATTTGAACAATGGTAACCCGTGCCGACTTGCGTCCGAAAGTGCAAACTAGCCCTTTTTCACTAAGCCAAATCGAAAAAAACTTTTTTAGGAAATTCAAAATTTCATGTTGATAAAACGCTTCCCCTAGATCCCAACATGTCCCAAAAAATCATTTATCTAAATTAAAAAATATTTAGGTACTCCAAACGGGGCTTAAAATTCATAATTTTCTTCAAAAAATAGCTTTTTTTCTATGTATTTTGTAAACAATGAAAAATAAATTTTAAGAAATTATCAAGATGAAAAATATGAAGCATAAAGTATATGATTAAAGCTAAATATTAGTTTTTTCTCTCATTTTATATTTATTTCTCCCTTAATTTACTCAAAATTAAGGTTTTTTCAAGTTTTAAGTTAAAACTTTTCCACTTTAAATACCACATTTTTTTACAAAAGAAGTTAAAAACCAACGTAAATAAAGCACAAATTGAGTAGTAAGTACAGCATCTACGCAGTACATGCTGTACTTTCTACCTAATTTGTGCTTTATTCATGTTGGTTTTTAATTTCAATTGTATTTCAGCACAAAGCTTATTTGACCATTTTTCATGTAGGGCAAAGTAAAATAGTTAAGTTTACTTGCCTACTTCAGAAGGAACAAATGGGAATTTTGTCCTAAAAGTTTTTGTACATAAAGAAGAAATAATGTTTTTTGATAATACTTTCGTTGAAATATTATTCTTCATCTTTGGCAGTTATTTTGAATTTTAATAAAATGTGAAAAAATTTTACTTTAAAAAAACATGGGGCAAAGTGAAAAATAAAATATTTTTGTTATGAACAAAAAAAAAAAAAAAAAATAAAAAAAAAAAAAAAAAAAAAAAAAAAAATAAAAAAAAAAAAAAAAAAAAATAAAAAAAAAAAAAATAAAAAAAAAAAAATAAAAAAAAAAATAAAAAAAAAAAAAAAAAAAAAAAAAAAATAAATAAAAAAAATAAAAAAAAAAAAAAATAAAAAAAAAAAAAAAAAAAAAAAAAAAAAAAAAAATAAAAAAAAAAAAATAAAAAAAAAAATAAAATAAAAAAAAAAAAAAAAAAAAAAAAAAAATAAAAATAAAAAAAAAAAAAAAAAAAAAAATAAAAAAAAATAAAAAAAAAAAAATAAAAAAAAAAAAAAAAAATAAAAAAAAAAATAAAAAAAAAAAAAAAAAAATAAAAAAAAATAAAAAAAAAAAAAAAAATAAAAAAAAAAAAAAAAAAAAATAAAAAAAAAAAAAAAAAATA
>JAXGGA010012353.1:0-39045 GCA_038373865.1 Uloborus plumipes | reverse complement strand
ATTTGTTGAAGAGCCATCTACTTATATTAAAAACTGAGTATCAATGTCTGCTTTTTCTCCTTTGAGCGAGCTGAACCAAGGGCGGATCCAGCTTCTGGTTAAGGAGGGGGTCATTTTCGGAAAGGGGGGGTCAAAGTGCAATTTTTGTGCAAAAATGGGGTGGTTTGGCAGTTTTTTCGTAAAATAAGTCCCAAAAATGCAATTTTTTGCTATATTTGGTCGGTTAAGGGGGGGGGGGGTCATGATCCCCATGACCCCACTCTGGATCCGCGCCTGAGCTGAACTTACTGAAACTTTCCTCACCATCTTGAAGGCGCGAAGCATCTCAATAATTCGAATGATTTTTTTTATACAGGAAAAAAGTAAAGGCGTGAAGCGCCTGTTAGCGAGCCGCCTTGGCGGGGAGTAGTTTCTTGACATTTTCCTCACTACTTTCAGGGCACGAAGTGCCCGTGCAACGCCGGGCCACGTTCGTGGTACGTCTTGAAATCGAATGAACATTAAATTATATCAAATAAAACTTCAGAATGAGGTAAAAGTTAGAGAGGGGGGACGTTATGCATCAACATGCCGCAGGAAGCTAATCTAGCTGCCCTGGCAGCTAGTCTACTTATATTAAAAACTGAGTATCTTTCTAACTATCTTTCTAACTATCTTTCTTTCTAACTATCTTTCTATGTCACGCTTCTTTCTCCTGAACGCCAATGAACTGAAAGTCGAACCAGGTACCGATAGATAGGTAATTTTTCAAGCTTCATTAGTTTCAATCTATATAATTATACGATTTTAATTAGCGAAGATATCAATTAATAAGTAGTCAAGTTTAAAGCGATTAAGCCTAATAAATGATTAAATATGAAATCCATTCTTGCATTGCAAAACGTGGTTGCCATGCCATGAAACAATAATAAAAATGAAAATGAGAATTTTGAATGAAGGCTTAACTAAATCAAACACGAAACTCATAAGCGGGCGACTTACATAGTATTTTTATCGCTAGCTACTTGTAATATTTTGAAACATTCATTTGTTGAAGAGCCATCTACTTATATTAAAAACTGAGTATCAATGTCTGCTTTTTCTCCTTTGAGCGAGCTGAACCAAGGGCGGATCCAGCTTCTGGTTAAGGAGGGGGTCATTTTCGGAAAGGGGGGGTCAAAGTGCAATTTTTGTGCAAAAATGGGGTGGTTTGGCAGTTTTTTCGTAAAATAAGTCCCAAAAATGCAATTTTTTGCTATATTTGGTCGGTTAAGGGGGGGGGGTCATGATCCCCATGACCCCACTCTGGATCCGCGCCTGAGCTGAACTTACTGAAACTTTCCTCACCATCTTGAAGGCGCGAAGCATCTCAATAATTCGAATGATTTTTTTTATACAGGAAAAAAGTAAAGGCGTGAAGCGCCTGTTAGCGAGCCGCCTTGGCGGGGAGTAGTTTCTTGACATTTTCCTCACTACTTTCAGGGCACGAAGTGCCCGTGCAACGCCGGGCCACGTTCGTGGTACGTCTTGAAATCGAATGAACATTAAATTATATCAAATAAAACTTCAGAATGAGGTAAAAGTTAGAGAGGGGGGACGTTATGCATCAACATGCCGCAGGAAGCTAATCTAGCTGCCCTGGCAGCTAGTACTATATATTCTGCGAAATGAATTTATAGCAACGCTATGTTTTCGGGGTCGTATCGAGTTTTCAAAATTATGGCTGTTATTGTACCTAAAAAAAATATCAGTGCCTACTTACTTTGACAAATAAATTAGCCCCTCAAAGCCATGAAGCATTTATATATTTTTTGAATACGCCGTCAAAAATAAAACACGTAAGCCATAACTTAAATAAATTTAAAAAAATCTTTCATACGTAAAATAACCTACACACTCTTTAATAAATCGCTAATCTTGAAAAATTTGCTATATTTAAAAATGGAAGTATTTATCAAAACACAAAACATTTCACTAAAACTTTTTTACACAACATTAGCTTGTTTTATTATCGCCAAGCGATCCATAACTAATCCAAAGGGCAAATCTTTTTTTTTTTAAAGCTCAATTAAAATAAGGAAATACACGAGCGGAATTAAACATATATTTCCAATCTCGCCAAGCAATCAATAACTTAGCAAAGCATGTCATAAATTGTAAGTTCTATTACAATGTAAAGCAGCCGAAGCACCATTATTTCGAATCTCGCCAAGAAACTAGACTTCCGTAATCCCGCCGAGTTTTGAACAAAATAATAAAAATCTCGCAAAGGACAGGAATTGTTGACATGATTACATATAACGAGATAGTGGACTTTAAAAGCCTCAACTGAAAGCTTATTTTAAGCCTTTCGCTAAGTGCCCCCCATTTTGCTTTTTCACTTGATTTTTTGTCATTAAGTAATGGGTATTTTCTCACTTCTCCTTTTGAATATTTACCAAATGCACTTTCGTTAATGCAGTATAGCAATGGCGGCCGCCAAGGCTAGAAATGTTTACATCTCACGATGAATTTCTATGGCTGTTGGATAAATTAAAAATGCAAAATTTTTCGGTCCTCTATTACGCCGTGATTACGCCGCGTAAAAAGGAAAGTACCCGGATTTTCAGTTTCTGCCTTCAGTTTCGGTCGCGTTTTACGCTGATGTGGAGCATGGCCCTAATAGGTTCAAATTAATTAATAACAATACAATCAATTAAAAAACGATATCAATATCGCAATAAAAACTTTTAGTAAACTACCGTAAACAAGTTATTAAAAACAGGAAATACTATTTTAAAGGTCATAGTGGTAGGGCCCTGCTCCACATCGACGTAAAGCAGAAAAATTGGGCAGAAGCGTAAAATTTTCCTTTTTCGGTTTCGGTCGCTTTTCGGTCGGACGCGTGCTCCACTTGGGCAGAATTTTTTTTCTGCGCAGAAAAAAAGCGCCATCTGACGGAATAATCCTTGCATTTTCATTGGATATTTGATATTTAGATAACAAATAGGAAAAATGCCTCATTATGAAGCATTATTCGAAATTATATGATTGGGTGAAAGATTGGCAAGAAATAACCGAGCTTTAATAGTTATTTAATTTAGTTGGCATGGAATTACCCATCATGATAAAGCTTGTTATGAGTCAAGTCCTGTTTTTTTACTTGGCGGTTTTTTATTTTCACTTTAAACGGATATATTTAGCGGAAACAAACCAAACTGGCTATAAAATTCCCATTCAAGTATTTATTGTGAATTTCGCTAAGCATTGTATTTATTTTCTATTGTTTAAATCTTAAAAGTTGTTTTTTTTTAATTTCAAGAAAAAAATAGCTTTTTTTTTTTTTTTTTTTTGCTGTTGAAGAAAGCATACTAAGCATTAGAGGCGATAAAAAAAAAGCTTCGGAGTGTTGAGTAGATGTTTTGGCGAAAAATACAGCAAATGCAGCACGATGCCATGAAACTTGATTTGATGGTTGAATCTATTATTTGTTGTTTTGAGTTTTTACATTTTAATGGACATTTTGCAATGGCTTTGGTGCTAATATTTTTGAGTAAACGCGTAGACAATGTTTCGTACCGTTCGCAATTATACTATATATTCTGCAAAATGAATTTATAGCAACGTAATGTTTTCGGGGCCGTATCGAGTTTTCAAAATTATGGCTGTTATTGTACCTAAAAAAAATATCAGTGCCTACTTACTTTGCCAAATAAATTAGACCCTCAAAGCCATGAAGCATTTATATATTTTTTGAATACGCCGTCAAAAATAAAACACGTAAGCCATAACTCAAATACATTTAAAAAAATCTTTAATACGTAAAATAACCTACACACTCTTTTATTTATCGCTAATCTTGAAAAATTTGCTATATTTAAAAATGGAAGTATTTATCAAAACACAAAACATTTCACTTTTTCTTTATTACACAACATTAGCTAGTTTTATTATCGCCAAGCGATCCATAACTCAGCCAAAGGTCAAATCTTTTTTTTTTAAAGCTCAATTAAAATAAGTAAATACACGAACGGAATTAAACATATATTTCCAATCTCTCCAAGCAATCAATAACTTAGCAAAGCATGTCATAAATTGTAAGTTCCATTACAATGTAAAGCAGCCGAAACAATATTATTTCGAATCTCGCCAAGAAACTAGACTCCCGTAATTCCGCCGAGTTGTGAATAAAATAATAAACATCTCGCAAAGGACAGGAATTGTTGACATCTTACTACTATTATATATGCGAAAGTTTGTATGGATGGATGTATGGATGGATGTATGGATGTATGTATGTTTGTTCCTCTTTCACGCAAAAACTACTGAATGGATTTTGATGAAACTTTTACCATAATGTAGCATATACATCAGAATAACACATAGGCTATAATTTATAACGATATTCAAAAAAGTTCGATCGGTAGCGTCTTTTTCATTCCAATTTAAGGTACATATTTCTCATAAATCAAAAGGCATTGACCAAACTAACTCAGTATTTAGTGTATCATCTCAACTCCCTGTCGAAAGCTAAAATTGCGGGCATCATTTCTTCTTTCCGTATTTAATGTCCAAGGCTTTTCTCAAGTCAAATCATGAAGGTTTTTTTTCCAGCTTCATGGGGAATATCCAGGCTTTTACCATGATTTGTATTTAAAACGTTTTGTAGTCTTAGTTGTGTAAGTAGAATATTTATCCTTAAGCGATGTGTTTTTTAATGTGCATTGCTGCGTGAAAATATTATTTTTTTAGAATAAATTGTATTCCTTTGTTAGTAAATTGTTGACTGTATCAATTATTTTCACAAGTTTCGTGAATTTGTCGGTCCTGCTTAATCGTCTAACGGATAAACGAATAAAATATCCTGGAACTAGATATTTCCCATGCCATAGACGCAATGCTAAAGATTCCGCTTAATCGAATTCTCCGCTTAATCAAATAATATTTCTTGGAACCGACAGTATTCGTTTGAGCGGGGCCGACAGTATGTGTTTTAGTGTTTTAGAGTATCGGTAATGTAATCGCTTGAAGAGATTGGCAACTAATAAATGGATTAGGTTCAGTATTTTCCACTTTAATGGAACTTTAAATACAATTTTACAGTATTTTTAAAAATTTGTTGGCGTTGATTGGGCGGTACTTACAATTGGTCACTTAGAATACAATCGAACAGGTATCTTGCCGAATTTGTTGCAAAAATATTATAATAACTAAGATTATGGGTAATGTTTTCCACTGACGCCAGTTCTGGCGCCAAAGACTATGTAATAATACTTTACTTCTTACGATATAACTAAAATAAAACGATTGTTGTCTGATATTTGTAGACTGCGCCAAAATCTTAATCATCGAAATAATACTCCCACAGTTGAAGAAAAGTTGTTTTTTTTTTTTTTTTTTGGCCGATTCCGTACGTTGTCATTAAAAAACTTTTGAAACTTACGTCAAAGCAGAAAGTAATCCGCATACGAAATTAATCAGACCCCAAAACTAAAATTACCATTAATTTGTGTTTTTCGCACAAATAATTGTCAAATGCTCCCTACTAATTTCGAAATCACTTAGGACAAAAACTTTTAGCGTCATTTCATGGTCAGCAATATTTTCTTAGCATTAAATGACAATTTTTCTTTGACAAAAATTACTGGCTTAATAATACCTAAGCATATTTGCATAAAGTAGGGAGGGGAGA
The DNA here is from genome assembly GCA_038373865.1 of Uloborus plumipes. NCBI lineage: Eukaryota > Metazoa > Arthropoda > Arachnida > Araneae > Uloboridae > Uloborus > Uloborus plumipes. The sequence continues at coordinate 33,395 of JAXGGA010012353.1, read as the reverse complement.
AAAATTATCCTAGGTATCCCAAAACAGTTACCGCAAATTTAGCGACATTTTAAATCGTCAAAGCGGTACGTTTTGAGTTCTTTTAGTTTGGGGAAAAAAAGCGATTATAAATTGTTTCTCAATATTTTTACTGGCCCAGGCAACGCCGGGTATTTTTGCTAGTGATTACATATAACGAGATAGTGCACTTTAAAAGCCTCAACTGCAAGCTTATTTTAAGCCTTTCGCTAGTTATTAACTTAGTTATTAGTTAAGCCTTTCGCTAGTCGCCCCCCATTTTGCTTTTTCACTTGATTTTTTATCATTAAGTAATAGGTATTTTCTCACTTCTCCTTTTGAATATTTACCAAATGCACTTTCGTTAATGCAGTATTGCAATGGCGGCCGCCAAGGCTAGAAATGTTTACATCTCACGATGAATTTCTATTGGCTGTTGGATAAATTAAAAATGCAAAATTTTTCGGTCCTCTATTACGCCGTGATTACGCCGCGTAAAAAGGAAAGTACCCGGATTTTCAGTTTCTGCCTTCAGTTTCGGTCGCGTTTTACGCTGATGTGGAGCATGGCCCTAAAAGCTTAAAAATACTTTTCAAGTTAATCCAAATAAGTGCTTCACACTTTAGAAAAAAACACGAGTTTACAAACCTCTTTTTTTTTAACCGAGCGGGCTCGGTCCCCAGGTGCTATCAAATAAATGTGCCAATTTAAAGGGGAGAAATCCCTTAACTGAGTACCTATAATTTACAAAACAGGATGGTTTCGCCAAATAAGCAGTTTCTACATAACGTTGACCATGCCATAGGAGGAAATACCACCCACCCCCCTTCCCCTATGAATGCAGAAAATAGGGGGGAAAAAGCCTATCTCTAGTTTCCAAAAGTGAAAAATCCGCCATTTGAAATTTGAAGTATTGCTTTTTCTTCGTGTCTGTGCTATTCATTATTTTTATGCAATTAGTAGTAATAAGCTTTTACTAGGTGACCCGTGCGGAATTCCGCAAAAAAAAAAAAAAAAAAAAAAAAAAAAAAAAAAAAAAAACTCTAAACTTAAAATTTAATACGACAATTTTTATTGGCTTCATTTGCACAACATCGCCATCTACTGCCGTCGTTCTGACAACTTTTCAAAGAGATCAAAGACACGTTCACTTTTACAACTACTACAAAAGTGATACCCTATATTAAAATCAAATACCCAAGGCTACTACTAAACTAAATACTAACGTTATCGCAAAACTACCATAGTATTTTGAAACAATAAAAGTTACAATTAAGGTTTACCGAGCTAAGCCTTGGCTTGAAATGTCGCATTTAAAATTGATTTGAACAACAATGTAACGATTTTGACAGTTGAGCAAAAAATTTAACTTTTTCAAACTTCAATCGCTTATAAGTCGCTTAAACGTGGATTTTCGAGATTCTCGTTACGCGGCGCTAGCGGAGAAACGTTCTAAAGAACGCATTTTTTTAAATCTTTCGAATGAAATCAAAATGGAGACGATACGACAATTATTTCGCTAGATAGAGTCAATTTTGTGCCCAAAAATTGAAGTTCGAATAAAAAACGAACCGACACTTTTTAGAGGATGGGTCTAATTTTCGTCAATAGCCCGCGGGATAAGCTTCAAAATCATAAATTTTCTTGCAATTCGATAAAGAAATGAGCGAGTTTCGACCGGGTATAGGATTCGGCTTAGAGAAATAATATATGGAGATAGTGTGAGGCCGTTAAGGAATTACGTTAATCAAATTTTTATTTTGACCCCTAGGATCCCCAGAAATTTAGCGGGGAACACATTTTTATGATAATTGATTTTAAACTCAGAACTTCAAATAAAAGTAATGAGGTGCATCGGTTTTTCATTGCTTTCCCAAAATACAATTGTAGCAAATTAAGAAAAAATGTATTTAAGTTAAGGAAAAGAAAGAAAACCAACAGGTTTTGTTGTCCCACAAGGAGAACTAAAACCTACTTCAGCGAATTTACCGGCTATTACCAAGTTTGACCTTTTTCAATTTAAATCTTGAAAGCAAAGAAGAAAATTGAGTTGCCTTCAAATGGTGTCACGATCAAGGCGGGCTGTTAAACTCATTTCCAAAAAAAAATGGTGCAAATGATCTCGCATCGGGCAGAGATAAAACTAGTTATGAATAATAAAAAGCGTGATCTCTCTCTCTCTCTAACGATACGATCATCGAAATGGTTTCGGCATCGAAAGTTTGTCTGGAAATCACTTTCTAAATGATGCGCCGGAATAGATGTATGCCAAGCGATACACTTGTGAAAACACTTGTTTTTTGTTCAATATGAAACAAAAGATGATACAAAAGAAAGATAAAATAAGTTATATATATCAGAACAAATTTAATTTTTGTGCAAACCGGTCATTGCCCTTTCTCTCAATGGGGATATTTTCTTCAGTCAAAAGCAGGGTCGCCACGAACTGAAATTTTTGGTAGGGGGGGGGGGGAATTATCCATTTGTCGAATGAAGTTCCAATTTTACCGAATGATAAAATACAAACACACACACACACACATGTCGTACATGCATAACATTTAGTGAGAAAAAACATTAGGCATCTTTTAAAAAACAGTTCTAAAAACTAAAAAGAACAAATAATCTAAATGTTGTAATATTTTTTTCAAATTGCCGAATCGTCAGCAAAATGTGCCGCATCCGGAGATTATTGGGAAGTCACAGTGACCTTCCGTGACCTCCGATCAGGGCGCTCCTGGTCAAAAGTGTTACTTTTAGTCACTGATTTTGATTGTATAAAAAAAGGAACAATTGCACTCCGGAAGTGCCGACAGATGTGAAAACTTGAACAATTACGTGTGAATTTTTGGGATCGTCAGTAGTTTTTTCCAACTCAAAAAATGCCAACATGCATGTGTATCTATGAACGCACATTCACAATATATGAACATCTATATATGTGTCAAAATATTCACGTATTAATAGTCTTCTCACACAAAAAGCTCTTTTAACTTGCGACTTTACTTGAATCAAAGGAATCTTCGAAAATATGCATTATTTGAAAAATTTAAAATGCCCGAAATCGAGAAATACATGCTTGCTTAATATCAGCCGTAAAATTAAGTATTGGGTAGTTTCATAATCTCCCCAAAAACAACAGTGTTGTAAAAAAATCCCCCGCCAAGAAAACCTTAAATACTCAGCCTTAAAAAGTTATGATATCGAGTTTTCCCGCCAAGTTTGTGCCAAACTACAACTAACCTGTATGTATAGTTCTTTTAAATTGTTTTCAGTTTTGCCAGGCGGGAAGCTTTGTCTTGTGAGGTGGTTGCTTAATGAGTAAAAACTTCCCGCCTGGCAGGACTGAAAACAATTTAAAAGAACTATACATACAGGTTAGTTGTAGTTTGGCACAAACTTGGCGGGAAAACTCGATATCATAACTTTTTAAGGCTGAGTATTTAAGGTTTTCTTGGCGGGGGATTTTTTTACAACACTGTTGTTTTTGGGGAGATATCACATATTTTTGCATTAATATTATTTCTTTGCCTGTTTTTTTTTTTTCTCTTCAAAATTTACTTTGCATGTTTTTTTTCCCTTTAACATTTTTCTTGGCGGTCCGACATCTGTGGTTTTCTTGGCAGCATGCATTTGGTGCAAAAGTTCAAGTATCTTCTTCAGTCTAGGATAAATTTGAAATCAATCACAATGTACCACTCGAACCGACGCAAAACAAAGCTAGTTGCTAACAATACTACGATTAAATTAAAAGTTAAAAAAAAAACCCCAACCCTTACTGCCGATCTCATATTAAAATGAACTAAATTGAAGATCCCTTTTAAAAGCCTTATGCAATAAAATCAATTACAAATATTTTATTTGTTAACAAATAGAAACTGGCAACAGATGGAATTATAAATCATTGAGTTTTCTTTCCTCGTGGCCCAACAATGAAAACATAAATGCTCAGATGTTGAACAGAGATAGTAGATAGAAATCGGACCAATTTTAAGCATTAATAACTCCGGGGTGCGATGACCCCGGGGGGGGGGGTAAATTTTGGGAAAATGTCCTTAATGTCTCATCGAGAATATTCATACCAAAAATCAACACTAAAGACCTCCGGGGAGAAAATATACGGAAAATAAAAACGAGGGGGGAGGGGGTGGGGGGTCGAAAAAACCCCTATGCCGAGCTTTGGGACAAAATAAATGTGGGTGCAAAAGCAGAGCTCAATCCGAGTTACCGTTTAGTCTGGACCCCTGTCAAACAATTTTTAAAAAGTGCGAAAAATAGCGATTTTATAATATATATCACCCTTCCCCCTGAGGGTCCTGGATGTTTTGCTTTAGTATGTGCAGTCAGGGGCCGCTGGAGATTGAGTATACCAAAAATGAACTCTAAGGATCTTTATGGGGCTGAGATACAGAGGGGTGAAAATCCCGGTTTGGTTACTCGCGTAAACAGTCCTAGTCGCTCTTTTACATTTTTATTGGCGACGGAAATTTCTTGGCGGCTTGTATTTGGTTTTCTTGGCGGGGCGGGACGCTCCCGCGTCCCGTGATTATTGGCCGCAAATTATATAAGCCTTTTCTGCAGATAATTCCTACCGGAACAGTAGTGATGAACTAACACCCCTAGTGGGATAGTCCCCATGCTATATTATAGAGTTTTGTCACATTACAAACATTAAGGGGGTTCATGGAGCAGCGGGACTTGTTATTCGTGATTCTGCACGAATTCCATCATGTCCATTTGTTGACTGCAACATTGGCCAAACATCAGAAAGCTCGGGATGTGGGCAGGATAAGTTAACGGACAGTACGCAGATTTCTTATCAAGTTTCGTAGCGGCGATTTGGCGATTGAACTAGAACATGGAGCCCGTCGTCCTATGCGGTGTAATATGGACTGTCTACGGCAAAAACTCAAGTCCCAATCTACGTCAGAGGTACGACAACTTGAAGGCAATCCCTCTTTTGCATCAAAGACATTTTTCCAATATTTGGTGGAAACTGACATGTTTTAAAAGCTCGATACATGCGGGCGACATCAGCTACTGGAGGTGCAACTTTTACAGCGTCTGGAGATGGACAAATCACTACAAAAACGCGAGGTTAGTGACCCATTCTTGCACCGTATAATCACTGTAGATGAAAAACGGGTGCTGTACGACAATCACAAGTTCAAAGCACCATGACTGCATAAAAAACACTCATGACAGATGCTCAAACCAAGCCTCCATCCAGAAAAGATCTTCCTTCCTCTGTGTTTGGTGGACTGTCAGGACCTTGGCCCATAATGAGTTCCTTCAGCGGGTCCAGACCATTAATGCGAATATGTACTGCCGTTATTTGAATAAATAACACATGGAACTTCTCACAAAGCCACCAGTACTAGTCAATAGGTTCAATCCCACACTCTTGGAAGATTCGTTACGTTCTGATGTCTCGATTCATGCCCCGGCAAAACATGCAGATCTTGGAGCATAAGTGTCTGAGGCATTCACCTTATTCTCCGCACTTGACTGTGATCAACTGCCACATATTTCGCCAATTGGGCAAGTTTTTGAGGGGAAAAAAATCCTCGAATTATGATGCTATGATTTAAGGAGTTTTTGACTTCTCTTGACCAATGTGACGACTACTTCTGCCACAGTGGTATTTTTTACTAAAAGCTCGGTAAAAAAGGGTGTACTTCAGTCGACAAAGGTCCCTTTTTTTTGAAGGGACCTTTACGTTACATTAGTTTGATACTTGTTTTTTCTTATGTTTCGGTTTTGGTCAATAATTACGAAACAACCTAATAGTAGACTTAATTTGTCGATTTTAACAAAAGCAATTTTACAACTACTATCATTTTTTATTGTTTTCAGCAATAATTAAACAAGAAATTCTGTCAAGAGCTAAACTAGCCTACTCTCCCGTGTACCAAAATCAACATTTTAGCATCGGATCAATATTTTCCTAATTATCTGAGGCTGAAAAACAATTTTTTAGCATCTAGTTTTGATTTCTAAAAACGAAATATGCTTTAAAAAAATAAAAAAAGCTTAAATCCGATTCTTCACTCAGATGTCATTTGTGGAACTGTTTTTTCGAACTGTTCAAATTGAAGAAACATTTTCAAATCGGAAGTTCAAATATTGAAATGAGGTGTCATTGTCGAGGTCTTTCGAACAAAAAACGTTTGAATAGGACTCTTCACTCAAAAGTTATTACGGGGGACAGGTTGTTTGAGCGGTTGTAGGTCATAACGCAACCATTAGACTGAAAGACTAATACACTGCGATGCAAAAGTTTAGACAACGTGCAAATTCACGCATATTTCGAAGAATATTTAATTAGTTTTTTTTAACTGCTTTAGTCTAATGTACATATGTATACTGTACAATATTTATTACAAGGAAAAGTTTACTTGTACATTTTACAGGTTATAACATGGTAACAAGAAAATAACATTGTCCCAAAAGTTTAGACAATAACGAAAAAAAATTTAAATGCAACAGTTCCAAAACCTGCTTGTGCATTCATTTTTCTTTATTAGTTCATAAATACGAGTTTCCATCGAAGAAACTAAATCTTGCATGGTCTGTGATTCAATTTCGTACCATACTTCCTCAATAGATCTCTTAAGTTCTTGTACACTTGTGTATTGTCTACCATTTCTGTAAACTTTGCGACACATGATGCCCCAGAGGTTCTCTATAGGGTTGAGATCAGGGCTGCATGCTGGCCAATCGAGAACGTTTATATTTTGTGAACTGAACCAGTATTTGTTCTGTTTGCAGTGTGAATCGAAACATTGTCTTGCTGAAATTCCCACTGAGGGCCGCCTACAAGCTCAGCAAATGGTAAGAGATTATTCTCCAATGTCTTAGTATAATGCTGTGATGTTTGGCGACCACTGGTAAAGGTCAAAGACACCTGTCCATTGAAGCAAAAGGCTGCCCAAATCATCACCGAGCCACCACCTTGTCTGCGACTAAAAAAACATCTAGGTTCTTTCCGCAAGTCATGCCAGTAAGATGCCCAGCCATCTGAACCATCCAAATTCCACCTTTTTTCGTCGCTAAATATTACTGATAGCCATTTTGGTCCATATGACATATAATTTCGAGCCCACAACATTCTTTGCGACTTATGATGTGGCTTTAGAGCTGGTTTCTTCTTCATTTTGCGATGCACCATTGTTCCTGCTTCCAAAATTCGTCTACGAATCGTAGCCTTTGATACGAAAAGTCCGGAGGATCTTTGAACTTCACTAACAGACATTTTTTGGGTACTTGCTAGTCTTTGAATTTGACGATCATCGCGTTTATTCGTCACACGTGGCCTCCCAGATCTGCGTTTTGCTTTATAAATGCAGCCACTTGATAAAACTCGATAAATATATTTAATTTAATCTTTTAACAATAGCCGAAATTTCAGAAACAAGCTTACCTTTAGCTTTTAACTGACAAATCTTAGTAACCTCATCGGCTTGAAGTTGTTTAGCCTACGGCATCTCGATTACCTTACGACTACCAAATGTTATCGTTGGCAGACCTTAAGTACAAAAGGTCTCTGATGTCATCGCTTTTAAATTTGCATATGCCTACAGAAATTCCCAGAAACTCGTAATAGTGTCTAAACTTTTGCAACAATGGAAATTTCTAATTTATTCAAAAAAGTATTTTAAAAGCATATCAAAAATTTGTGCTTTGAATATAGTATTTTAAAAGGGCTTTTAAATATGTCTACAGACTTTTGTATTTATGCAATCGCAATTCTAAATTTTACAGCTGAATTTCATCATTGTCTAAACTTTTGCATCGCAGTGTACAACCATTTGATCAGCTTCAAACCGCAAGGATGAAAAGAAAACTGGTGAATTCAGTGTCAAAAAGTAAAAGGAATGTCCGCACATGAAACGAGCAGAACGAACTTCACGAAACCAGAAAAAGACGATAAAACTCAACCGCAAGGGTAAAGGAACCCATCAAAAAAGCAAAACACGATTTCTCCAAAGAATTAAATAAAAAACACTTTTTATCGGAAGAAATCTGATTAAGACAAGAAAAACAATGTTAATAGTCGCAAATGGCCAACAGCATACTTCCTCTTCATGATTTCCGCGGGCCACGAAAAACAACACTGCAAGGACACACATCCCCCCGTTCCCGATCGTAAAACAATCCCTTATTCCAGAAAACGTCTTATTTGCGCTGGGGGAAAAACATCCTACACCGAATGTAGGTTTATTGGCTTCGAGCATAGAAAGCAATGCTCCGGTTTTAAATGCGAATAATTATTGGGAAAGGTCTCACGTTCGTTCTTGGTGAGTTTTTTTTTTTTTTTTCCAATTTCCTGGGTTGGTTTTTCTGGTGGAGAGTAATCGCTGCTGTTCCTCCAAAAAAGATTTCTATTTCATTTACTTTAGGAAGTAATTATTGCACAAAGTGTTTCAATAAGTATTGTATGTAGTACGATTGGTAAAATAACACTGTGTAATTATTATAAACAATGGTAGAATCAGTTACAGCAAATTTAGAAATAAAATGTCAAGCATCGCTTCCTTCTGGATGGATTAAGAAGTAAAATTTCGCCTAAGGCTATTACACTCTTTCCGGTGACTCGGATTCCCTGAATATGACAGGATAAAAAAGTTCATGGATATTCGTTAGCGAATGAACCCCATACTTTTCAGGAGGACTTTTCTGGCGTTAGATCTGGCACCATGTTTGTGAGTCGATTGACAATATTGTTCTCGTCAGTGTCTTGTATCCCAATTGTCACCGGAGATACAGTCACTATAGAATACAGGTCTGAACATCGTAGCCTTTTTGAAGGCAGAAAACAGGAGAATGCTACAATATTGAAACATCTATCAATTTTCAGGATTTATTCTTTCTGAAACACACTTAATTCAATGAAGATAATAACTAAATATTCAAGCTCAAATGACGATTTCTTAATGATGCTAAACAATTGTAGATGTTATCAAAACGACCGATAACTCGTATTATAGGAACCGGGCAACTATATACAGGCTCGTCATTTCAACATTTCCGCGGAGAGGGGTGGGATTCAAGGGTATGCATTCGATGCATACGTATAATATATTGAAAAAATGAATAAATAAAAAGCAAGCCCATGCGCAGGTACAGTAAAAGTCCGATTATTTCATGGGATGGGGTGGAATGGCAACTGCAAACAAGCAAATTTCTCGGACAAACTGCAACTGAGAAACGATACTAGTGCTTGCAATAGATTAAAAAATATTTATATTTGCAGACATTTAAGCTATAGCTAAAGCGGTAAAAGAGTATGTAAAAGATGTTTAAAACTACGCAAAAAAACATTGTCTACAAAACTTCCAATCAAACGGATACGGAAAAGACCCCAGTGAGCGATAGCTGTAGTTCCACTCGCAGTGAGGAGAATTGGACCGAGTAAAAAGTGTAAAGGCACCTGATGCCTTAAATGAGTGGACACTGGTGAGCTAGGGACAAAATACTGATTCACTAATGATGTATGATATTGGGGGGGGGGGGGGGGTATTTATTTTCTTCTAATAAAAACTATCTGACATCCTCATGCATCAAACCAGTAGAGTTTGATGAGACGGAACTAAAGTCGGTTGTCACCAATAAACGCTGTAACGATGGAAGTAATTATTCATTAACGGCAGCAATAACTGACGAGCCCGAGAGTCTACAATAACCAACAAACCTGAAAAAACTATGGGACAGCAAAAAACATTGGGACGTTTTTAATGAGTAGAGTGCTGATTAATGAAGGGTAGACCCCTAATCAAGATTATCCAAGGTACTTTCTTCAACAACTAGATTAATAACCGAGTGAATATTGACTATTGCTGAACGAGAGCCTGTGATGAAACTGGATGACGTGTTCAATTGTGCCAACACTCCAAGTTTCATTAACCAAAAAGATTCTGATCGATTAAATGAGGATGCTGTTAATGAACTATGGTCGCTTCACCACTGACTCATTAATTAATGTTCGGACATGTTAAACAGATCGAGAATCAATGAACCAACGACTAATTTATTTAAACCGAATGCAGCGTGATGTATCAAACGATATTTTAATGTCCGAAAAAATGAACTTACGAAACAAAACCATTTCATGAGGCAAAGAAAATATTTGTAAAACTAGTGACCAAGATAACTTATTGCAATGATTTAATATAAATTAGAGATAATGATTTTCAATTGTGTCAAATAAATCTTAAGGCATAAAACCTAAAAAAAAAAAAAAAAAATGCTATTCCTGACCTAAAACATTGCATTAGTATATTTGGCCGTGAATAGATTCATGAAAACTTGAATAATCCCAACTCGTTTAACTTACTAAATACAAGTTAAATGACCTGCGGCACTTGATCACCAACTAATGGTACAAGCCTGATATTTACGATGGCAGATCTGTATGAATATGCGATCAAATGTTCCTTGTTTTCGGATATAAACTGTACTTATCGAATATGTGCCCGTTCGTGCCGCAACTTGTAACCATATTTTACAAGAATGAAGATGTTTCTGCCCAAATGTAGGCCGTTTAATCGGAGATGTCGCTAGCCGTAAGAAATAGTAACACAGCGGGGTTAAGATAGAATGCTCAGATAAATACGTGTTTCTAGGATCGTGTGTCCAGTTTACCAAGCAGAAGGTTACGCGTCTTTTTTTCTTTGTTGCCCTTCAAAACTAATTCAAGGTCATTAAAATGTTGCATTGCATGAAAATGGCGTGAGATTCAGAATTTAGATGTTTTTTCCAACTCGGGATAGAATTTTAAGTTGCTGTTTTATTTTTAGCTGTCTACTGGTGGTTTCATTCTATATTCAGTCAAAAAGTAATGAATGACTCAAAGATTTACGTAACAACTTCTGCATTAATGAAATATTCTCTTTGATGTTCGTGTACATCAAAAGTAATTCGGACACCTCAATCATGAAGTAACGTGATTGCCTTATATTGGGGCAATCACGTTGGGTGGAATGGTATTATCATCAAACTACCCACGCTGGGGATTGAGCCCGTTTAGCTCAAAGAGATTTGACTTCTGAAGAGGAACCAGTAAATCAAAACTGGCTGAAAAGTACACTGTTTTTATCATAGCTCATGTGAAAAAAAATTTCGTAGCGTGGCAGTCAACGTAACATTAGAGTATGTTTGCAATTTTCATTGGAATATAAATAACGCTTCTCTCAGTTTTAAATAGCACATTACGAGTACAACGATTATTGTCATTGTGGAAAAGTATACACGTGAACATTTTGAAAATGAATAAATGATTCATATACTCAACATGACTATCGTCAAAAGTTTCAAAGAAAAAAAAAATGTCGACTAGCGACACGACGATTATTAATCTAAAATTATGCAAGAAGTTCTGTCAAAAACTAAACGAGCCTACTTTCCTGTACATCAATATCGGCATTCTAGCATCTGATCAATATTCTCTTTCTTATGTCAAACATTTAGCCCACCCTTTTAGCACTTGAAGCTGATTTCTAAAAGCAAAATATACCCCTCTCATCAGATGAAATCGACACGTAAAAAGTAAATAAACGAATAAATAAAGTTTTGTCGCACCTTTTAAGGCTACAGTGGACAAATAAAATTGGATTTTTTCAATTATTGATTTATAAATCTAAAACTTTGTGTGCTTGTATTATTGTATATTTACTACATCTAAAAGCGTAAAAAACACAAATTAGTGCAAAAACAATGAATACTTTTTTTTCAAATTTCAAATTTAAGTATTTTTTTAACAAAATTTCAAAATGTTCCAGGCGTCGCAATTTTTTTTCGAACTTTGAATTTCCACTTAATTTCCAATCATTAGGCATGATGGCACAAAACAATGCATTAAAAACAATGTTTTATGTGGTAGTTTATAAAAGATGGCTGAAAATGAAAGTTTATATGATTTTTTTAACTGAAAATTTTTATTTTCAGCCATCTTTTATAAACTATTTCATAAAACATTGTTTTTAATGCATTGTTTTGTGCCATCATGTCTAATGATTGAAAATTAAGTGGAAATTCAAAGTTTGAAAAAAAATTGCGACGCCTGGAACATTTTGAAATTTTGTTAAAAAAATACTTAAATTTGAAATTTGAAAAAAAAGTATTCATTGTTTTTGCACTAATTTGTGTTTTTTATGCTTTTTGATGTAGTAAATATACAATAATACAAGCACACAAAGTTTTAGACGTATAAATCAATTATTGAAAAAAATCAATTTTATTTGTCCACTGTAGCCTTAAAGAATGTAACTGTTGTAGTTCTTCCGTAAAAAAATTCCTCAATCGTTTTCAAAATAACAACAACAACAACAATAATAATTAATAATAATAATAATAAAAAATAATAATAATAATAAAAGTACTAATAAATAATAATAATAATAATAATAATAATAATAATTAAAAGTACAAAGAACATCAAAACACATTTTATCAAAGAAAGAAAAAAAAAACTCGTTCGTAAATAAAATGTCCGGAATTTCATTTTTTATCCGTTGCCAGTTGTTAAATATAAATAAAGAATAAAATGCTCTCGTGAATGAAAAAATTTTGTTATAAAAAAAATCGTCTGCCAAAAATAATAATAACAGTAATAATAATAAATAAAATAAAACAAATAAATAAATAAACTAAAAATCGTCTGCACAGTCAGTCATTTTTTTCTGGGCTTGCATTTCCGCCATATTTGTGGAGTCGGAGTCGGAATCAGAGTCCTCACAGAAGACTTTAAAGAATAGTACTTTACATACATTTTTTATCAAAACCATTTTCTTACAAAGTTAGTTTGAAGGAAATCCGACTTTAAGTTAAGGATTAACATTCAACTTCAATTTCCCCGTAGGCGCTAATGTTAAATTTTTTCGTGAATGGTTCAACATTGAACGAAAAATGGTTCAAATCAAAAAGCGAAATGTGGGAAAGAGCCTCTCCGAGATCTTTCGAACAAAAAAAAGTTTATTCAATTCGGACGGTTCACTTTAAAGTTACTAGGTGGGGAAAGGTTGCTTGAACGGTTCAATGTTGAACGAAAAAATGTTTAAATTTAAAATTTAAGTACGGAATGAAGTATTCTTGCTGAGATCCTTTGAATAAAAAAAAAATTTGTTTAAATCGGATTGTTGACTCAAAAGTTATTAGGGGTGACAGCTTATTTGAACGGTATCCTTTGAACAAAAAACAAAAAAAAAAGTTTAAATCGGATTGTTGACTCAAAAGTTATTAGGGGTGACAGCTTATTTGAACGGTTCAATGTTGAACCAAAAATTGTTCAAATCGAAAAATCAAATATGGAATGAGCTGTACTCGCCGAGATCTTTCCAACAAAAAAAAGTTTGTGCAAATCGGAATGTTCATTCAAAAGTTATTAGGGGGGGGGGGACAGACAGACCGACCGACAGACTGACAGATCGGCACACGAATTCCCCATCTCAATACCCTACTTTCGAAATTTTAATTTTCCGATATTTATTTAACGTTTTTGTTTCTTTTTGACTTTTTTTTTTGAACTTGGCGATGTTTTTAGATGCATTAAGCCACTTTTAATACTTTTTTCGTCTTTTTTTAATTTTATTTTTAACGGGAAAGTAGGCTAAAAAATGGATGTGTGTTTGTTTGTTCCTTATAAAAATCCGCAGTTTTCGTCAGATTTTCATCAAACTTGGTACAGAGGTTTCTTGGTGCACTAGAATTCACATAGGCTGGGCTTTGTAATTTTAAAAAAATCTAAAAAAGCTCAAAATTCAATTATTTGTCTAAACTTTAACTTATTTAACCTGTTAACTGGGTATGACGAAATATTTCGTCATACATAAAAGCCTACAGCAATGGGCATGACGAAATTTTTCGTCATGGAAATTAATCGTAATATATTGAACGCATCACGTTCTACGTTGTTCTTATCTATTAAATCTTAAAGTGGTTATATATATATGCCATCATATTGTCGATGCGTCATGAATTCATGTCGAGCTGCCACAATTTGGATTCATTTTAGTCTGCCTTTCAGTATTTTACATGTTTGTAATAACTTTCTGATTTGAATATTCATATTGTGAATTTCAGTGCTTTATATATTTTTATTAGTAATAAATTTATGACTTAATTACATTTTGGTTACTATTTGAGGTGTGATATTACTTATCGCTGCAAAAAAAAAGTCCCCATTGTGAAACGAGTTGAGCAATAGCTAATTCCCCGGTTAACAGGTTAAAAATGTGATTATTTTCCAACAAAGATTACGATTAACACTGAATTAGCAATTTAAGGCTCACCTATTTCATTTTAGCATGAAATAAATTAAAAATTTCACCTTTTGTTGATGCTTTTTTTCCGTAAACGCTTAACTTTCTGTAATATTTAGTTATTTTCAGAGTTTGTACCTGAAAGACAGATTGATGCAATTTTTACATGCCCATGCAGATATTCTCGAAAACATTAGTGGAAAAATCAACACCTATTATGCGTTTCATTGTACATGAATGTACTGTTCCTGATTTTGCTAACCATTAACTCATCTATCAAAAAAAAATAATAAAAATAAAAAAAAGTATACCGTAAAATGGGGTGTATAGGAACAGCGGAGTCAATCGGAACAAAACTTCCAGACCGTACAAAGAAATTCTTCATAAATATACTATTGGGTATTTTTCGCCATTAATTTTTTTTTAGAAAGGTAAGATCATAGGGAGTAGGAAAAAATTACTTTTGTCAATCTGGCAACGCTACTGGCTTCTAAGGAGGGCTGTACGTAGAATGCTAGAAAACATCACATTTTCATAGACTGCAAAACTTCATATGCAAGAACAAACCTTCTTATATTTTAAACCTAAGAGTGGTATGTTTCAATTATACATGTATCTGAACAACAGAATACCACATTAGAATTTACATTTTTTATAAATTGTGTCATAAAAATGAAGAATTCTGAAAAATGCCATAGGAAAAAAAATTGCGGGGTGAATCGGAACACTTTGTTCTGTTGTTCCAATTCAAACTTATTTGAAGGAAACTGTTTGAAAAATCAAGATTCTAACCCCAATTCCTCTAATCAAGACAAGGACAAGGATTTATTACTGTTTATCCCTTCTCGTGAGCAACTAGATCTTAGAATGACAAAAAGTTGCAGATTTCATAAGATTTTTTCTCCAGGAGACTTCTTTTTATTTAAAATATGAGGGGAAAGTCATATAGACTTTTTTAGCAAAAGACAAGCATACAGACAGTGATGAATAAGCGAAAAAATCTTTCAGGAAAATCCTCGAAACCCAGAGGTTTTAAGAAACTAAAGAAAAGGCAGAGATCATCCCAGAAGATGCTATGAAATAACTTAATCCAAGTCACAATTGCTAGTTTTAAAGACAAGTACATATTTGTGGACGACATGAGTGACTTCCATTCGTGTTAAATCTTTGTATTTCAATTCAAAAGCATTTCTTAAAATTACTTTTCATTTTTCATAAGTTCAAAATTATTTTGAATTTTGACAAATTATAAACATTTACTGGTATTGAAATTATACTTTTATTTGACAGTAATTATTCTTTTTTGTTCTCCCCCATCAATTTTACTCATGTTTGTGAGACCTATTACAGGTTTCATGGAAAAAAAAAAATTTTTTAACATGTGTTCCGATTGACCCCTATCAGCAGGGTGATTCGGAACACCCATAATTTCCTATGTATTTTAATAATAACTGTTCAAATAGTTTTGTGTTTGCTTGGAATATCAAAAGTAAAGCAAGACCGAAGTTTTTACCCAGAAAATCAAATTGAAAAAAAAATCTTTTAACTGCTTTTTTTACAATCAAAGCTGAAAAGTGTTCCGATTCACCCCATTTTATGGTACACTTGATGTAAATTATGATATCTTTACAAAGGAAATACGTTTTCTTGAGATTTATGTATCAGCTTAGTATTGTTACTGTCCGAGTAATTGGCAGTCATTATTATCTGCTAGATAATAAAAATAACGACTTGTGTCTACATGAAAAAAAATCACAATCTCTGCTAAATTTTTATAGATGTCCTATTTCAATGGCAACAAAATGGCAAGTACGTTTATGGTTAAATTATAATTCATCTTTTTTCTTTTGTTAATGTTGTTGCCCGGTCTTTTTAAACAGATACGGGACATGTTCTTTGATAGTATGAAGTGATTTGGGCTCCACCTTATCAATTTCGTTTAGACATGAATAATTATTCCAAGTATTCTAATTTTCACGCAGACTTTGAAGAGACTTTCTACATAACATTTTTTACAAGTTTAAACGTGGTACAAAGTGCTTGAATTCTTTCATGTAGAAAAAAGATTTTTTTTTTAAAAAATTAAAAAAAAAAATGCTTCACAAATGGCAATAATGGGCACAAAAGTACCTCAGTTTAGCTAAGATCCGACAAGAACTAGATTTGCATAAGGAACAAACATACAAGCACACGTACATCATTCAAGTATACTTGGGTATCTGGCTCATGCTTTTGTCAGATTTTCTTTTGAAATACACAAATACCAGCAATACAGGCAACTTTTATGTTAAATACAGTGAAAGAGATATACAGTTAAGAAAGATCTTGAGGAAGTGCCATAGGACAGAAAAAAAAAGAGTCACGTACTTTTGCAGAGTTTATTTACTATGCATTTCCTGCTCATATTTTGTTACACTTTATGAAAAGGAAGCAAACGTCAGAAATACGTGAAAGGTGCTATGAGAAATAGAAGTAGCAAAAAATGTCGCAAAAACAGTTTCTATTCACTCATAGATACCATATATCAAACTTTTCAAGTTCCATTGATAATACGTGAAGAATACAAGTATTCAAATTAAAGAATGTTTGATAATCCAAACACTCTTTTCTTGTTGCAGAACAGTTTCTACCAGCCACACGTAACAAGCAAAAACATAAATAGAACAGTTGTTGGAATCTTATGATCTCGTACTATTTTTGAGGGTACTATATTCAAATAGAATGAATAATTGGTATTCGAGACAAACTCGATGCAAAAAGAAGGCATTGAGTGACATAAACTGCATCAAAAGAGCTGATATGAGCGGCTTGAAGCTACACTCGGAGCAAAACGATGCAAATGTTGTCTGAGTGAAATTGCACGAATTTAGAGAGGATAATTTAGAGTTTTACTCAAAAAGTAAACTTTCTTAAGAATTAAAAATCAACGTTAAGTATACGGAATATATGCATAGATGGTTTTCGAATGAATAAAATAGTTTTATATTAATAGTTTTCAGTAAGCAGCTTTTCAGACTAATTCAACCAATATGTTTCAAATTTATATTCGAAGAAAAAAATCTGCTATGGACGCCACACTACTTCCTTTTACGTGTAAATTTCTTAGTAGATGCCTTAAGTGTTAAAATAGTGCTTGGAGTAAGATAACAGTTCAAACATTTACACACGTAGTTTGCCACGAAACAACGCAAAAAAATATTTTTTTTGATTAATTTTCTAAATATCGACGATTTTCACATCATTCAGTTGATTTTTCGCAAAATATCGCCAATAGCACCAAATTAAACCCAAATTCAAAAAAAAAATTTTTTCGCCAAATTTGTCTCCAAGTTAGCGATATGTCGCCAAGTTGGAGACAAACACTTGGAGATCACAAGCTTGGCGATACATCGCTAAGTGGTGGCGCCAAATCATATCATTTTAGTCTGCATTGAAATTAACACTGATTTACCCCCAAAAATGGGTAAAGCATCCCCTTGGAAACATTAGAATGTAACCACAAGAGAAGGTGCACAATTAGACCCCTCTCAGAGCCTATATCCCAAACTAGAAGCTTCTACGGCATATAGTTTTTGAGTTATGTGACATACATACATACGCACAACGCACATACATACGTACATACAGACCTCAAGAGAAAACTCGTCGCAATTAACTTGGGGGTGGTCGAAAAGGATTTTTTGACTGGTTTTATGTTAGTAGGTACATTTATGCACGTACTGACAGGTCAAAAAAACTGCTCAACATTCATTCGGGGGTTAGCAAAATCAAAATTTAAACCCGAATGAGTGAATTTTTTTTCGTGATCACAATACTTCCTTTACTACGTAAAAGGAAGTAAAAATGTGTGAGCGCTCGTGTAAAAGCAGAAGATAAATTGCCATCTTTCTTTTTAGTGTTGTAATTCATTTAAAATATGTATAAAATAAACTAACAGACATTTCAAAAATGCTTAACTATGGGGCTCCACACTCTGCTGCTGATGCTCACCAACTTCCAAGATTGTCTCGCAATCTTAATTGATTTGTGAAGATTTACATCATCTGTTGAGAAAAATCATGCATGGAAAACCTGGTATTTGATTAGCCTAATGGTGCCGTTCTAAGCGCAAAAGTGGTACCTGCAGAACATCTCAAACTGAGATATTGCTGTTTAAAGTTTTGAGCCTCCATATACTTGATTCAGGAGTTACTTTTTCAGAATTTTTTTACAAATACTTTCTGTTCTCACAAATGACCATAAAAATTTGTATATGGGTGAAATAAATTACAAAGAACCACCTGGTGACAATAACTCAATTTTGTTGAAAAGTGCAGATACGACTTTTGTGCTGAGAATGGCCAGAATACTTCACTATAACTGTGCACCCAAACAAGGTAAAAAAAAACAATTAAGAAAATAATGTTAGGGAAAAATGGAATTACGACAAAAAATAACGAGCAATCAAAAAAAAATTCTTTTTAAAATTCTTTTTTTACGAAATATATTCGTTAGCACGTATAGGACAAAATATAAGTTTTTTCATCAAACACATACAAAACAATGTAAGATAAATTAGGAATTTCAAAATTTCATTTTAAGTTTTAAACTATTGTGAAAAATTTTTTCTCTCATAGTTAAGTTTCTACACTGACATTTATAAAAAACATTTATTTAAACTTGTTCGAAATATTTTCAATATCATTCTAATGCAATTGCATTTAATGATTCAAACAAATTATTTTCAAGTATAAATTATTTTCAAGTATATTAGCAGTTGTCTAACAAATTTATTTTTTTAACTTCTCTATGAAATTTAAATCATAACAAATTTCAGTTTTAAATTTTCATTCATTAGTTAACAACATTTATGAAATTTTCTCTAGTTAAATGTGTGGCATAAATTAAACATAAGACGCAATTAAAGAGAGAGCAAGCCAGTGATATTAAAGCAGAAACTGCAGAAAATACTATAAGTTCGTTAGGTTGCTTCATTCGCAATTTATAAATCTACTAGCTGACATGCCGAATCCAAGAAAATAAATATATGACTTTCAAACTAAGCCCAGTAGAATCATATTTCTTAAAGATATTTTTTGTGACCATGCGGTAGATTTACTGGGTGTGAAGGAGAACGTGAAATCAAACTTAAATGCGTCATTTATTTTATCCGTGTGATTTTCCTAAAAATCACTTCCTATTTTCTACCTGTTGCCAAAATCAATTCTCTTTTTATTTAACCCGGTATAGATTATTGGCATAGATGAATATAAAAATCCTAAGAAAGCAATAAATTTCATACTTACTTCAGAGAAGCCTTGATTCAAAATTTTCATCATGATTACTATTAAAATTGGTGTTGCAAGGCAACAAATTTTTGCAACAATGGGTTGAAAATTTAATCATTTAATGGGGAAATTACATGAAATATACTGCTTTCCATAATAACTTTTTTAAACTAAGCTTTTTAGAAATAAATTATAGCCTATCCTGATTCCTGTTAATGTAGCTATCTGTGATGAAAAAATGGTTAAAATTGGTCCTGTAGTTTTGAAGATTACCCCGGACATACATACAAAAGTAGCCATTTGCGTATATAGATTAGCTCAGAGCTTCATGAATTAATGAGGGTTTTTGCCATAATCGTGAAACACGTGTATTTTCTGCAAGTTTGCTGCCGTAACCTGCGTTTGCTTATTGATAAATTAAAGAAGTTTGATCAACATCTATTCATTTCTAGCATGGATAAGGATGCCAGCCACCTTGTCTAGTGGTCAGGTAAGTCTGACCCGCATGGGGAAATTCCGGGTTTGAATCCTAATTCTGGCATGGATGTACTTTCTCTCTCCTGTCTTTATCCCTTCTTTATTTGAATGTGTTGTTGTTAAATGGATGGTTGCATAACTTATAAACAGGTCCCTATGTTGCGTACTGTGGAAGTCGGACTTCACACCAAATGACGGTGCAGTTGGAGGAACTACTTTGATATACCCCCCAAATCGGAAATTTGGCGACTTTTTTTCTCGCCAAGCAAACTCCTGGTTTTGTTGTTGCCACAAAAAATTGTTGCCGCAAAACTTTTAAAAAAAATTCAAAAAGTGGTACAAAATGCAAGAAAATACCAAATCTGGCAACAGCAAAAACCTAAAAGCTGAAAAAACCTAAATTGGCAACAGCAAATTAAGAAACAGCAACCCTAAAAAGACCGTAAGGAGTGCCAGATTTGGCGCGTAATTTTTGGGCGGGTATATCAAAGTTATACCCAGTTGGATAACTGAAGCAGCGCATCCCAAAATGCTACCCTAGATGGCACAAGACAACAACAACAAGGATGAGGATTTGTAAAATTGTAAACATTAAATACTAAAGAGTCTCGAACGAACATTTTTTTAAATCAACCATACAAACATTTCTCTCTCCAAATACCCAATATCCGCTCTCTGTTTGAAAATAAAGGAAATAGAAAAAAGTAAAGCACAAGTTGATCTTCTCCGTGTAGAAACGATATGAGGTCAACAAAAGGCAATAATTTGCTAAAAAAAAGAAAAACCCGACATTGTTTTCTAATCTTAGAAGACGTGAAAGCAGTTACAGTCAAGAAAACTTTCGGGATTTTTCTGTTCCATCCGACCGAAAAATCTTGATATCTTTTACTAGGTTACCATCGATCTTGAGGATAATATTTCAAAATGGATGTGTCTGTCACTACCGATAGGAGATAAGAGATTCCGCCATCAGATAACGGCATCGAACATTACCCAAATGAAAGACAATGAAGTTCACTTTTGTATCTGGAAATATCAAATAAACCGATCCGATTCACATGGCTACAGGCAAGACTTGACTCTTCTTCAAACGGTGCGATCGGTTTCCGAGATTGGTCTATGGAATTGTATTCCAGAATAACAATTCCTCTTGTTTTGTGCACGAAATATTAAAGCATTTTCGTTCTTTTTTTAATTCCTGCTATAATCTCACAATCTGTATACATTTAAATATTCATTACATCTTGTTTAAATCTTGCAACTCAATTTTCACCCACTTTCTGTGATCGGCTACTTTTGAAATTTTGAATGCGTCCTCACACTCTATGACATTGCAATATTCTGTAAGCAAATTACTTTACTAACTATTAATTATTAATTTTTTCCAATTTTAATCAATATTTTTTCATAAATCCTCTTATATGAGGACGAAAAATTATTTCAAAAATTAGAATTAAATTTCTATAGAAGCCCTTGATTTTCTGCATCGGACAAAATGTTCTCCAATGCTCCAAGGTAATTACAACGTGAATTATAATTATTGTTAACTAATTTCATGCTAAAATGTAAATGAGCCTTCAGTTGGAAATTCATTGTTGATCACGGTCAATGTTGAAGAATGCTTTTACTAAAATGTATATCCAATTTTAAACCAATATCTAAATATGACAATTTACATAGAGAACGAGATCGACAGTTAGAAATGGTGTTCAACAGAGCACATGCATGATATTTCGAGGTTGGCCTAAGGCCGAGCCGGCGCATCAAGATTAAGTTTTACCACTTTGGATCCAGCGCGTGTTTGAGTGTTTGAGTGGTTGTCTTTTCTGGCCAGTAATCGCGTATTGGTAATTTTTCAGTGGGAGCAATTATTAGCGGCACGTGGATTTGGCAAAGATTAGCAATGCGCCAAAACTTTCTTCTGGCAACCCCACACTACAACAATGAAAAATTGAAAGTGAAAGTGAATCAATTGAATCCAAAGTGGTCGAATTTGAGCTTGATGCGTCGGCTAGCGGCTCTAGGTTGACCTAAGTAAGAAAAATTGACTTAAAAAAACTTTTTTTATATTGTTTCTAGTAAGGCCCCTATATATACGAGCCGGCGCATCAAGATTAAGTTTCACCACTTTGGATCCAGCGCGTGTTATTGTGTTTGGGTGGTTGTCTTTTCTGGCCAGTAATCGCGTTTTGGTAATTTTTCACTGTGAGCAAATATTAGCGGCACGTGGATTTGGCAAAGCTTAGCAATGTGCCAAAACTTTTTTCTGGTAACCCTACTCCGCAACAATGAAAATTTGAAAGTAAAAGTTAAGGAATTGGATCCAAAGTGGTGAAACTTAATCTTGATGCGTCGGCCTGTCTATATAGCGGCTCTAGTTTCTAGGGGTGTGACACCAAAGTTAGAAATTAAAACATCGATGGTATTGATACATCGACCGAAAACTATCGATCGTTTCAAATATCGATGTTTCAAAACATTGACCTTCTTCCAGCTATATTGCGTAACTATTTGAATGCTCAGTAACCCCTCATTACATTGCTCCTAGCTATATCGTTTTATAGGATAAGCTGTATTTTTTTATTTGTCTCTCGAAAAAACATCAACCGTAAGAATCGATGGTAGTTATAGAAAACTTTTCCAGTCAGATAGATACTGCAATTACTGATTAGCGATGTAACTTTTTACCGCATATTTTAATTTAAAAAAACTTTGCAGTAAAAATCATCGAAAGCAAAAGAACGACGTTTGAAAAACATCTATGGTACTATGAAAAATGCATAATGAGATAGATACTGTCATTACTGATTGATGAAATAAAAAAATTTTCGCATATTTTTTTAAAACTTTTTATTGAAACAAAAAACATCGAAAAAAACTCGAATGCAAAATATCGACCGTAAAATATTGACAATATTTACAGAAATTTTTTCTACTGAGATAGCTACTATACAGCACTGCTTAAAAATGTAAATGTTTTTATAAAAATAATTATCGTGTATTTTTTTTACGAAATATTTTGCTAAAATACAAAAAAGCGACATCGAAAAAAGCATTCTAACTTAAAACATCGATCCTCAAACTTCGACGCCCAAATACTTATATGAACTTAATCATCATAAAAGTTCATAACACTGATAACAAACTTGACAGAAACTACATTGACTTACAATAAAAATAAAAGTTCCATTAAAAATTTTTTGCCTTTTTCCTCTCAGCATATTTTGGTTTTGCATATTGAGCTTCCAAGTTCTTGATCATGTTGTCAAAGTCACGTTTTCTACTCTGAGCTCGCTTAGCTATGACATTCACAATGCTTTCTTCTGAGTCCACTCCTAATTCTTTTCTTATTTTTTCAGCTTCAACTGCATCCTTTTTAAACTGCAGGAGGAGAAAAATGCATTTTAAAAAAATTATTACTATTTTAGTACTAATAATTAAACAACTTTAAGAGCATAAACTGAAACTTCATAAATCGGTTGATGCTCTATAAGACGACCTATTTAAAAACAGCAAAAAATAGTTTGTCTTACTGTTAGAATATTGTGTAGATTATGCTGAACAATGTTCGACTGAACAACAACCTTAAATGTATTACATTGAAACTTTACGGAGTTAAAGCTGAAACTTACGTCAAGAGAGGCGACTCCTCAGAGCAGGGGTGCTCATTAGGGTGGGGCGAAAAATAAAAAGTTTTTCAGATCAACTTCTAATAGTTGCCAAAAGTTGTCTTTGGTGATAGTTAGCTTTTGTGCAAAATTTGAGAAAAATCGGTTAATATCTTCAGGGGGCGCTGCGATCGCAAAGTTTTACCATAGCTTTGTTATGGATTTTATGGTTAAAATATCGAAAAGAATGCCTTTAGCTAGTCTCTTTGCGTTTTTTTTACTCAAAAGATGTTTTCATGCATTGAAAGCATATGAAATGACTGACAAACATTATTTTATATGATATATTTATATTTCAAAAATTTCAAAAATATCACTTTTTTTCACGTTTTTTTTTTCTTTTTAAATGCTTGAAATATAAATATATCATATAAAATATTTTTTGTGAGTTATTTCATATGCTTTGAATGTATGAATATATCTTATGAGTAAAAAAACGCAAAGAGACTAGCTAAAGGCATTCTTTTTGATATTTTAACCATAAAATCCATAACAAAGCTATGGTAAAACTTTGCGATCGCAGCGCCCCCTGAAGATATTAACCGATTTTTCTCAAATTTTGCACAAAAGCTAACTATCACCAAAGACAACTTTTGGCAACTATTAGAAGTTGATCTGAAAACCTTTTTATTTTTCGCCCCACCCTAGTGCTCATCCCCCCCAAAGCTCAATGGCTCAAATTGCCCCCCAAAATTTTTCACAACCCTCTTGTGCTTTTTTTTACCCCTCTTTTTTATTTTATTTATTTTTTTAAATATTATTATTTTTTTAATATTATTTATTTTTTTTTAATATTATTTTTTTTAAATATCATTTATTTATTTTTAATTTTACTTATTTATTTATTTAAATTATTATTATTATTATTTTTTATATATTCTTTATTTTTTAAAAGTTCGAATTATGCGTTGAATAGAATCGCTTTTTTCTCTAACAGAAATTCCAAGCACACACACACACACGCACAAAAAAAATAATAAAGAAATAATTTAAATTAAAAATGTAATGAATGAATTTTCTTTTAAAACGTAAATTATTTAAATAAATAAATAAATTTGTTTTAAAAAAATCCCCCCCCCCCCCAATTTTGATGGCGCAACTTGTGCCATAATCTCCCCCCCCCCCCCCTCCCGTGGGCACCCCTGTCTCAGAGAAATGTAAAGATTAGACTGCTTAAACTTTTTTGTCCCCATACAATAGTTAAATTATTAAAGATAAATAATTGATAATTATATTTTTTTCATGCTATTAAGAGATCAGAGCTTTAATAGTGAAAAATATATAAATAAATATTTTGCTCTGTTTGTTTTGAAAACACCCCTAACTTCTACATTCTATGGCAAAACGTATGGTACTTAAAGGATTGACAAATATATACCAAATTTAAGGCAATGACAGCACCACACGCACACAACACAGACATGAGGTTAAACTATAATGAACCAATTGTTTGTCGAATGCTTTTCTGCAATTAAATGACTAATTGATTTCACTCCGTGAGGCTTAGCATTAGTTTTATTCCCTGTGACTGGTAGATAGAGACTCACTAGATCTAAAGTTACTGTGGCATAACCAATGAAATTCACAAAAGTCAAAATTATTCAGGTGGAAAATTGTGTCTATGATAAAAATATCATTGACAGTTTCTTTTTTTTTTACTGCACGCAAGAAGTGTTTACTTTTATTTCTTTGTTTTTAGCCTACTTTCCCGTCAAAAATAAAAGAAAGACGAAAAAAGTATTAAAAGTAGCTTAATGCATCTAAAAAATATCGCCAAGTCCAAAAAAAAATCGCCAAGTTAAAAAAAATATCGCCAAGTCCAGAAAATATCGCCAAGTTGAAAAAATAAAGAGGTAAAAGGAATATCGAAAAATTAAAAATTTGAAAGTAGGGTATTGAGATGGGGAATTTGTGTGTCGGTCTGTCGGTCGGTCGGTCGGTCGGTCTGTCGGTCTGTCGGTCGGTCTGTCCCCCCCTAATAACTTTTGAATGAACATACCGATTTGGACAAACTTTTTTTTGTTGGAAAGATCTCGGCGAGTACAGCTCATTCCCATATTTGATTTTTTGATTTGAACAATTTTTGGTTCAACTTTGAGCCGTTCAAATAACCGGTCCCGCGATACTAACTTTTTAATGAACAGTCCGATTTGAACAAACTTTTTTTTGTTGGAAAGAACTTTTCAAGGATACTTCATTCCCGTATTTACATTTCCGATTTGAACAATTTTTCGTTCAACATTGAACCGCTCAAGCAAGCTGTCACCCCTAATAACTTTTGAGTAAACAGTCCGAAAAAAAAATGACTGACTGTGCAGACGATTTTTTGTTTATTTATTCATTTGTTTTATTGAATTTATTATTATTATTATTATTATTGGCAGACGATTTTTTTTTGTAACAAAAATGTTTCATTCACGAGAGCATTTTATTCTTTATTTATATTTAACAACTGGCAACGGATTAAAAGTGAAATTCGAGACATTTTATCAACGGACGAGTTTTTTTTTTCTTTTTTTTTTCTTTCTTTGATAAAATATGTTTTGATGTACTTTGTACTTTCAATTTTTTTTTGAAAACAATTGAGGAATTTTTCTACGGAAGAACTGTAACAGTTACATTCTTTAAAAGGTGCGACAAAACTTTATTTATTCATTTATTTACTTTTTATGTCTCTATTTCATCTGATGAGAGGGGTATATTTTGCTTTTAGAAATCAGCTTTAAGTGCTAAAAAGGTATGTTTGACATAATGTTTAGTCTCAGATGATCAAGAGAATAATGATCAGATGCTAGAATGCCGATGTCGATGTACGGGAAAGTAGGCTCGTTTAGTTCTTGACAGAACTTCTTGTTAACAATTTCTTTCGGATTGCAAATTTTCTGTATTTGTTATCATTTCTGTATATATTTGGATTAAGACTTAGATATAGTTAATTAAAATACTTATTCTTCAAATGATAGATTAAGGATTTCTGATACAAAAGATGTGAATTTGACTGAATTCATTTAGAATATGGTTCCAATTTCATTTTGTATGTCTTAAAATATGCATATATTTTTTTTAAATCAGCACAATGACCGGCGCTTACATGAATCAAATCGGCTTATTTAATAAAGCTGGATTTTGTTGTTTATGGCGATTTGATTCATTAAAGAGGTTGATTTATTAACCACTGAATCAACTAACATCCACTGTACTACAAATTTTTGACACTCATCTTTTATTAAATATTATTCTTCGACACATTCCTAGTTGCTTAGGTGCTTTTATTTTCAGAATATTGCTTAATGTTGTACAATATAACTGTAAAACTAATACATTTTATCCCTATGGCAGAAAGCTGCTGACACGGCGACATTGTCGCAGAATTAGGGAAACAGCGTGCAGAAAGATTTTTGTGATTGGGAGGGGGAAAAAAAACTATGAATCTATAGCATTAATGGTAACACTTTTAAAAATATAAACACATTGTGTTACTGTTAAGAGGGTTGCATACAGGATGTCCACTCCTATCGTGGCCCAGTAGCTAATTTCTAAACCGTTAGACATAAGCATATAGCTTATTTAGGAAAAAATCTCCAAATCACGAAAGGAATTTTGGGTCTATTCAATGTTTTTCAAAAAAATAAATTTTGAAAGTGTTACGAAATTTAAATTTTTATACAGCCCCCCAGTCCTATCAATTATTGTTAGTAAAACATTTTTGACACTGTAACGTTTAAAACTAGAAAAAATTCACTGTTCTACCACAAAAATTGACCGAGTTATGATGTTTTGAAAAATCAAGATTTTGCATTATTTCATGACGTCATCGAGAGATTGCTTAAGGAACCAAATGCAAAATCCTACAAAATCTTGATTTTTCAAAACGTCATAACTCAGTCAATTTTTGTGGTAGAACGAAGAGTGATTTTTTTTAAGTTTTAAACGTTACAGTGTCAAGAATGTTTTACTAAACATGATTGATAGGACTGGGGGGCTGTATAAAAATTTAAACTTCGTAACTCTTTCAAAATTTGATTTTTTGAAAAACATTGAATAGACCCAAAATTCCTTTCGTAATTTAGAGATTTTTTCCTAAATAAACTATATGCTTATCTCTAACGGTTAAGAAAGTAGTTATTGGGCCACGATTGGATTGGACACCCTGTATATATTTATTATTGAAGAATATTCTAGTGTTGAAGAAAGAAATTGGTTCTAGAAAATTTGTTGCAGAAAGCCGAAAAAAATTCTGCACCGGGTATTTTATTAATATTTCAATACAATATAAATTTGTATGAAATAAAAAATCTGAAAAGATCGATGGAAATTTATGAAAACTGTAGCAAATTCATAACTAATGAATTTTATACAAACTAAATTTTCGAGTTGAAAAAAATGCTTCTCTGAGATTATATTTGACTGCTTTTTTTGCAATTTACTATACCTTGTCATCAACTATAGTGCAGGTAAATTCTAAGAAAAAAAAATGCTTTCAAAAAAAAAAAAAAGAGCAATGGTTTAAGACCTGGCCACAATCTTTGATTTGGAAAGCATGATAGAATGTCATAAGCAACTTTATTTTTGAATTTTTCTTCAGTTTAGTTTTGGAATATTACTCATCAAATAGCTTAGTATTCATTTGAAATGCACCACTTCTCTTAACTAAGCATTCACTTTGCCAGGATTTAAGTTTGCTATTTATTGCAAAAAACTGACACTTATTATTCTTCATGTGCACTTTTTAGCATTTATTATAAGTCAGCAGTTAATGAGGGGTTTGTTAAGACTGCAAAAAAACTTACCCTTTTTTCTCTAGCAGCTCTTTTTGCCTTTGTTTCCTTACTAAACTTAGGGAAGTCTGGAACCTCCTCACTCTTGATCATATCAGTCAAAATGTCCCGATATCTAGCTTCATCTTCAAATTGATAACCAATTAAACATTCAGAAATCTTGTTAAAATCGCCTTCATATTTAATGTAATGGTTTTTTAAATCTTCTTTTTCTTCATCAGATTCTGGAAAAGTCATTTATTATATTATGTTAAAAGAATAAACCAATATGAAATTATTCACTGGAAACTATCTTTTGGGATATTTTGCAGTCAAATAGTAAACTTAAAACCAAGTACACCTTCAATTGCCCAGGCCAAGTAAACAGAACAAGATTCATACTAGGCAACAAATTAGGGTGGGATTTCTCACTATGACCAAAATTTTAAGTGGGAATTTAAAAATTTAAGTGGGACCCCACATACAGCCTTATACTTATTAGTTTATATTAATACAATTAGTTAAAATATAATTAAACTAAATTAAATCTAATTAAAATTGAAATTAATAATACAAAAAATTAAAAAAAAACAAACACTATACTTTGAAAACAACTTCCCCAAACTACTTTTACAATACAATTTTAAACAGATTTATTTGATACAAATGTACTTGAGTCAGCTCAAATTATAGTAGTACACAAGATATATAGAACAAAAAGGGAAATAAATAGATTAAGTACCTGAGACAGGCCCGTTTTTAGGGGGTGGCAGGGGGTGTCAATTGCCCCCCCCCCTGACTTTGGGAAATCAATGTTTTGACATATAAGTGGGCGTAGTTTTTGCCACTTTTTGGTAAATTTTACGTTGTGTATGCACCCTTTGCCTTCCCCCCCTGGAAAATTTCGAAATGACGTCTCTTCTTCGATCGTAAAAACATCGGCGTCGCACCTCTATTGGTTTCTTTAAAAACTTCAGTCAGACGGATTGAATTTGAGCAGGCGTGAGAGTAATTATAATTGGCAAAATGAAAGCTGATGTAAAAATTCTAATGAATTGATTTTGAGTCATTAAATCTGACTTTGAAGCATTGCAATTGAAACCATTGTTCTTTTATTTCTACCAAGCGAAGAAAGTCCAATGGCTTTTGTTATAAAAATGTAATGTAACTCCAGGAGGCTATTTTATTGTGTTAGAATTCTCATCCGTGTAACGTTAGTTAACTCACCCAAAGAAGCGCTTTATGATACTTTTTATTGCATAGTAGAACAATAATTGGCACTTCTGAAGAAATAATTGTAATTCATAAAATATGCCATGAAATTACGGCATTATAAAGTGGGAAATAAAAATAAGAGGAACGATTTATATAAAAAGCTTTCTGCAACTAAAGTACAATAGGAAATGAAAAACGTGATGCACAATGCAGTAAAAACTTGATGTTTATTTGAAAAAATAATAAATGGGAAATAGATGAATATTTTAGTAGATAAAAAGTAGAGGTAAAATCAACATTTGAAACTGTACAAGCTTACAAAAGATGGCAAATAATTTTTTACAATTTTTTAATGAGAGATTTGTCGACTTCGATTTTAACAATAAACGAAATTGAAACCGCAAATACAACAACGGATAATATAACGGATACATCTGAAGAAAAGAATCAATTATCAATTAACTTCTTAAATTTTAATTGAAAATACATTCGTCACAACAGAGCATTATTTTGCTCTACTGCTCTGAATAATAACACGATTTTTCAGATTTGCTGTTATTTTTTAAACCATTAGTTTCTTATCCATTTAATAAATCGTTTTTCTGCAGAACTTTCAAGCTTCAAGCATCGCGTTCAAGCAAACATTTACAGTAGTTAATTACAATGATAATAATTCTTTAAAAATAAACGTGCAGTGATTACAGTTTTAACAATCAGCTCCTGATTCAACTGTACGTGTGTAGGATGAATTGGCGTGAAATGGATATTTTTTAGAAAGTTTCTGTGTAGTAGAAATTTTGTTTTCAGAACATCTTTTAGCTTACTAATATATTTTAAATTTTTATTGGTCACTATTGTAGTTTGCAATCAAGCTCATAAATAGATGTGATTCAACGTTTAAACGTTAAAAAAATAAATAAATAAAGAAGGTTGCGGACACGTGTTTCAGAGTTACAAAGAACGATACTTTTAAGGCAAAGAATGTGAGGTTATGGATGAAAATACATCATCCGTTAGTTCACATTCTTTGCATTGAAAAAACCATTCCTTGAAATTCCAAAACACGTTTCGGCAGCATTCTTTAATTTTTGTGCGTTTAAACAATGATAACCTATATTGTCCAGTTTATGTACGTTTAACAGAGGGCGCATGGTCGTTCATTGATTTTTCTTTCCCTCCCTTCACCACATCCGGTTAAACCCTCATCAGGGTAAGTACGGTGGTGACTAGTGTTGTTTAAATAAATAAATAGATAAATAAACAATGAATCACCTGAATTAATTTTTCTGCACAAGATATTTATTTCTCTTACGTTATTCAACATAATTCACCGGATACTGCGCTTTATATTTCCGGCCCATTTTTTTCCCTTCCGTACCGATGAACCTCTGAAACTTCGACTCATTAATTTCCATTAATTTCCGCTTTATTCCCACTCATCACTGATCCCTGATCTCTAGATCAAACGCGGAGGAACTTCTGCCGAAGTCCACTTTCTCCTTGTGCAAATTTATACCACCCAGCTCCCAAAAATGCGGAAAAAAAAACTTTATGCATTGCTCTTTTCCCCCCACCAATTCAAAAGGTCGAATACAAATTAGTCACCGGATCACTTTCGATATAATAAACGGTCACGTGACCCAAAAGGAAGGATGTTTGTTGTTTATACTCGTATCGCATCCATGAAAAATCGATTTCTAACAATAAATTCTTAATGGTAGGCAAGTCGCACCCTTTGACCTACACAATCGGTGTTTCCGTTTCGTATTTGGATATTTCCTTGAAAGTAAACGTGTTTCCGTTAGTACACTGCCACACTAAATGATGTTGCATAATTGTGCCGTCTTTGGCGAAAACTAAAATGCTTCAAGCATTTGCCAGTTAATGGACGCTTAAGCATAACTTCATTTTAGAATATGAATAATAACATTAAACATCTGGTTCATGGCAGAAAACTTTTTTACTGATAAATGCAATTATTATATAAAAGATTTAATTACTATATTTTAATTACTATATTCCCGTAGAACTTCTATGACTTTGCTTCAAGTTGATTGAGATTCAAAGAAAAAGAAAATAATGTATCTAATCAGTGAATAAACAAAATTTTCTAGTTCAAGAACTTGCACTTTCGTTCAAGAACTAAAGCAGGTTTTTGTTTCAAACCTAAGTTTTATTGAATTTACATCTTTCCCTAGTCTATACACATTACTCTTATAAAATCAGCGTTCTATTTACTTGTTCTTTTTGTTCCCTTTTCCATAGTTATTCATTTTTTAAGATTAACATTTACTTTCTAGAATTGTACAGAAGAAAGAAAATGTTGCCAATTCATCTAAGCAAAAAGTTTTGAAGCCATTTATTTTTAATTTACAAACTGTTCAATCATTGGGGGTGTGCACATTCTTTGGTAGGGTTACCATAGATTTAGTTGAAACGAATAAAATTTTTGAAACATTTTTGAAAAGTAAAATAAAATACAATAAAAGGGTTTCATAAGGATAAATGCCGGCCATCTTGTCTAGTGGTCAGAGCAGTCTGCCACGGATCAAGGCCGTATCCAGAAAAAAATTTCGGGAGGGGCCCAGAGTTTCGCACATTGCCCAAACACACATACATTTTTGTGTGTGCTATGAGTCTAATTTCTAGCTGACCCCCGCCCCCCCTCCCGACGCATGTTTGATGTGTGTGTTTTTCATTTCTTTATTCTTATTATTTTCTTGAACTGACCTTTATTGGAAATGGAAAGAGATATGTAATGACAACTTTTTTAAGTGGGGTAGAATTTCTGTAATATTAGGGGGTCCGGGGGTTTCTCCCCCGGGAAAATTTTTGGAAAAAAGTTTTAAAATTCTGCATTTTGAGTCCTTATATGGGGCAATCGGGACTTCAAAAACATGTTGGAAAAGTAGGCAAACAACAATCTCATAAATTTTCTGCATTCTTTTACAAATTAAGATTAATCAAAGCTTAAAAAAATGTTTAGTTTAACAAACGATTAACATTAAGCGACAGAGAGGAAGGACAAGGGTGGAGAAAAGATTAACACATTATCACTTGCTTACATCGGTTTTCACTATAGTTACATAGTAGTTTTTGATCAGTTCTCCAACTCACCGACAGACACAGCACTTGTTAGTAACATATTATAAAACACATAAAATTCTTTAAAAGAAATAGTGTAGAGATTTAAAAAATAATTAACGAGAGAGTAACATTCTGGCCATTTAGTTAATTCATATTTTAATTATTTATAAGAAATAGGATTGAAGCACTTTTGAAGGAGTTTCAAAAAGGTATTTAATGATTTTCAAAGACTCTGGAACAGTTAAAATTCTTTAAAGCATTTCATTTGCACTTTCCAGTCTCTGACGTTTTAATAGTTGATTGGACAGTCTTACGAAATTGTTAAAACTTTGAAAGACACATCTTTTAAAAATTAAAAATAGATATTAAACTAGCTGTCGTGGCCGTCACGAAACTTTCTTCTATATCTATCTTATGAATTCCGGTTACAAAATAAAATACGTACTCGCCCAAGTAATTGGAGACAGCTACAATTTCCCAATTATCGTAATAGCCCTGCAAATGCAGAATCAATGAGCGAAATTGGAAATCATTGCAAAAGCCTTGTTTAGATTAATTGCAAACATTTTATTTGTTAGTAAAAAGAAATTGGCAACAGTTAAAAATTTCAAATCATTGAAAGTTTTCAGCTGTTTTGATAATTAAATAGCGTGAAAGCGATTTTTTAAT
>JAXGGA010012352.1:0-39047 GCA_038373865.1 Uloborus plumipes | reverse complement strand
GAGCAGTACAGAGATTAAGGACGACTCAAAGAAGTATGGAGAGATGCATGCTCGGCATTACGAAAAGAGATAGAAAAAGAAATTCTTGGGTCAGAAGTCAGACGAGAGTCTTTGATAGAATAGAAAGGAGTAAGAGCTTGAAATGGCGGTGGGCTGGACATATTGCGAGAAGACAGGATAACCGATGGACGGTTGCCGTATATTGGTATCCACGCGACATTAAAAGACACAGAAAGCACCCGCAAACAAGATGGAGGGATGAATTGCGAAAAATGGTGGGCATCCAATGGAAATCCAAAGCAACCAGCAGGAATAATTGGAAGCAGCTGGAAAGGACCTACATCCAGCAGTGGATTGTCAACGGTTGCTGCTGCTGCTGCTGATGATGATGATAGATATGCATATAAAAATAATAATAATACAGAAATCTCTCTCGCTCAGATTTTATTTCTCTTCCATTGTGAAGAAAAAAATATTTGTTTTACATTTTACTTTACATCTTACTTAAAGCAAAATAAATCTAAAAGAAAGCAAAAGACAAAGCATGTAATACGATTTTTTTTAATTTCCCATTTTTATGTATTTATATGCAAACACGGTGAAGAAAACTTGTTCATGAGGCATGTTAGTCATTCATGTTTCAGCCACAAAATAGCCATTCTTGATGTGGCACTTGGATAAAATTGTTTGGTATTTTCAGAAATGTAAATAGTGTAAATAAAAGGTTTTAATTAAACTAAACTAGTCTTGAATGCTACTTTGAAAAATGAACAGTTTGACAATATTGCGTTGAAAATAATTAGAGTAAAAATCTTAAAGTCCTATCCTTCTATTGAGTTCGCATGGAATATTACATTTTTTAAACCACATTTGTATGATGTAAACGATCTCCTTCCTATTTTTTAAAACAGTGTTTTACTCATATAAAATTTTCATGGATAAAAATTTTTTAAACGTGAGCATTACTTTTTATATTTCCAGGAAGTGCTCTATTTTGTGATGCTATGAGAAACATATTTCCTTTCAGAAACGAAACATTTTAGAATTTTCATTTGAGAATTGTTTACGTACACTCCGTTTTTTCATCGCGAAACGCATCGTCAGAAAAACATTTCTAAAACATTATTAAAATTTAAGACAGTAAATGCAGCTGATAGTTTGTTTTGAAATAAAAATTTTGACGAAATAACTACATTTTCAAATTCTAGTTTGCTGTTAAAACGTGTTTCAATTTTAGGACTTACATTCAATACTCGTTTTAAGTTGTGTTCTAGAGTGGTTTTAAATCGGCAAGACAACAAGAGTTAATATAATTTCAATTTTCATAATAGTTTAAATGCAGTATTTAATAGTTAAGTGTGAAGGACAGTTTTTTCAATAAAAATGTTAGAAATATCTTTCAATTATAAAGAAATAAGTAACCGCCCCTAAGCCAGGGCTAAGGCAGAAACATGCAACACACCATGGATGGAACATACATATTAGTTCTTATCTTGTTAGAAACACAAAAGAATAACATACAATATACCACCAGCTCGTTTATTCCATCCATGGACTGAAGTTTCGTGCTTATTATGCACTCATCAGCATGGAATAGGAGTTAAACGAGCTGGGGGCAAAAATCCTCTTATAGAGCCAAGAGAGTCAACAAAAACTGGTAGCTAATGTAAAATTAAAACACCAGTGACTAACCTTACGGTACAACTCGAAAATTTTGAGGCAAAGCTCGGGCATAAAGCAGTAAGTAACCGCCCCTAAGTCAGGGCTAAGGCAGAAAAATGCAATACACCATGAATGGAACATACATATTAGTTCTTATCTTGTTAGAAACACAAAAGAATAACATACAATATACCACCAGCTCGTTTATTCCATCCATGGACTGAAGTTTCGTGCTTATTATGCACTCATCAGCATGGAATTGGAGTTAAACGAGCTGGGGGCAAAAATCCTCTTATAGAGCCAAGAGAGTCAACAAAAACTGGTAGCTAATGTAAAATTAAAACACCAGTGACTAACCTTACGGTACAACTCGAAAATTTTGAGGCAAAGCTCGGGCATAAAGCAGTAAGTAACCGCCCCTAAGTCAGGGCTAAGGCAGAAAAATGCAATACACCATGAATGGAACATACATATTAGGTCTTATCTTGTTAGAAACACAAAAGAATAACATACAATATACCACCAGCTCGTTTATTCCATCCATGGACTGAAGTTTCGTGCTTATTATGCACTCATCAGCATGGAATAGGAATTAAACGAGCTGGGGGCAAAAATCCTCTTATAGAGCCAAGAGAGTCAACAAAAACTGGTAGCTAATGTAAAATTAAAACACCAGCGAGTAACCTTACGGTACAACTCGAAAATTTTGAGGCAAAGCTCGGGCATAAAGCAGTAAGTAACCGCCCCTAAGCCAGGGCTAAGGCAGAAAAATGCAATACACCATGAATGGAACATACATATTAGGTCTTATCTTGTTGGAAACACAAAAGAATAACATACAATATACCACCAGCTCGTTTATTCCATCCATGGACTGAAGTTTCGTGCTTATTATGCACTCATAAGCATGGAATAAGAATTAGACGAGCTAGAGGCAAAAATCCTCTTATAGAGACAATTCTCTTTCCCTTTTACTAAAGATTACCGGGCACATTAACGACTCTAATGACCTAATACTATTTTATGGAATGGTAAATGGAATGTACCTGACTAAAATGAACTACAAACACTGCAAAAAATGAACTGTTGTTTTTACAGTATAATACTGGCAGCCCAGATTCTAATTTAAAACTGTAAAATGATCAGTTTTAAACTGTGAATCTAGCAAATTTACAGTTTCTAACTGTAAAGTAAGCAATTTTACAGTTTGTTTCCGTAAAATTTAGCTGTATTATACTGTAAAAACAATAGTATAATACTGGCAGCAGAGGCTCCAGTTTAAAACTGCAAAATGTACGGTAATAAAATGAAGGGGCAGGGGGGAAAAAGATGAAAGTGACCAAAAAGCGATTTCGAGAAAAACGAAGAACAAAGTTTGATTTCTCATAGCTCCCTTTGTAGTTAATAGAATTTTCATGCACATTTCGGTCGATTCTCATCTTTTTTCCCCTTGTTGTTCTACCAGATGATATTAATCCTTCATAGCCCTTAGATAGCGCTAATATCTCAAAATTGACGAAAAGTGACTTTTATATTTTTCCCCGTAGCCCTTCAACTGTAAAATTAGCAATTTTACAGTTTATTACTGCAAAATACGCAGTTTTTACAGTTCATTCTATAAAATTAGCTGCATTAAACTGTATAAACAACATTCATTTGTTAGTGTACAGAACTAAAATAAACAATGATTGATAAAGGCGATTCTCTGTAAACTGGTAAATGGCTGTCCGGACTGAGTATTTCAAAAATAATAAAGTGTAATAAAATAATTATCGCTCTTAATACAAGTAAAGCATTAATACTTTGTGGCCCAATTGTATTTGGAGTGATACCAGTTTAATTTTTTTTCTAGAAATTATCTAAGCGCCAAAAACACAGTCCCCTGGCTGTCCCAATCCCATAGTCTAACTGTTTAAGATTGTGTTTCAAAAAACCTATTAACACTACATAAATTTGGCAATTAATATCTAAAAATAGAATA
Organism: Uloborus plumipes; assembly: GCA_038373865.1. NCBI lineage: Eukaryota > Metazoa > Arthropoda > Arachnida > Araneae > Uloboridae > Uloborus > Uloborus plumipes. The sequence continues at coordinate 35,404 of JAXGGA010012352.1, read as the reverse complement.
ATGAAGCTATATTTTTCTTATGAAATAAGGTATAATTACGTATTTCTAAAACTCAAAATTGTCATGTAAATTCTGTCCGGTGTTTTTTCAAACAGTCCCCTGCAACAAATTCAAAGCTGTAATACGAAAAATCTATAACTTTTGCAAATTCTTTTTGGCATGAAGTTTTAAGTAATCAGTGTGAATTTGCCGAAATCGTCGAGAACGGGTGTTGAAACGCTACTTTGCTTAGTTTGAGAGCCGCATTCGTGATGAAAGTATGCATCAGGGTCGTTGCGAAAACAGTCCTCTGGGAAGTGATTTTATTAATGTCAATTAATTTAATTATAAAACATATTAGTTATTATGTCCACAATTTGTGCCTAAATTGATAGGTAGTCTCGTAACTAATTATGTTCCAATAGTTTTGCAGATATTAAGCAAAGAGCAAAAACACAGTCACCTGGCACAGTCCTTGCCTAGTTATACTAGGCTGGGGACTTACCCCCTATCAAGATTTATCAGAAAAACACAAACTTCAATTGGCCCTCTTTCAAACCAAAGTAATAGATTCATTTTCTGGGCAATAGTATTATAATTATACGAATATTTCAAAAAACCGTGCTCGGACAGATTTCGTGTGAAAAATGACGAGTTTTCAGAGAATCGCCCATAAATTAAAATTACCTTCGAAGTCAAACTTTTGAGATCCCAAAAAAAAGGGGTGAGACCAAGCATTCGGGGGATCGGCTGTCTCGAAATAGATGAGTGAACTATTTTGCCGTGCTAAGCGCAAAAGTGGTATCTGCAGTCGAGCTTAAACTGATATATGGGCGATTCTCTGTAAATTCGTCTTTTTTCACACGAAATCTGTCCGGGCACGATTTTTTGAAATGTTCGTATAATTATAATACTATTGCCCAGAAAATGAATCTATTACTTTGGTTTGAAAGAGGGCCAATTGAAGTTTGTGTTTTTCTGATAAATCTTGATAGGGGGTAAGTCCCCCGCCTAGTATAACTAGGCAGGGGACTGTGCCAGGTGACTGTGTTTTTGCTCTTTGTTGCGTAATATATGCAAAACTAATGGAACACAGGTAATTACGAGACTACCTATAAATTGAGGCACAAATCGTGGACATAACAACTAATGTGTTTTATAATTCAATTAATTGACATTAACAAAATCATTCTCAGAGGACTGTTTTCGCAACGACCCTGATGCATACTTTCATCACAAATGTGGCTCTCAAACTAAGCAAAGTAGCGTTTTAACACCGTTCTCGGCGATTTCTGCAAATCCACACTGATTACTTGAAACTTCATGCCAAAAAGAATTTGCAAAAGTTATAGATTTTTCTTATTACAGCTTTGAATTTGTTGCAGGGGACTGTTTGAAAAAACTCCGGACAGAATTTACATGACAATTTTAAATTTTAGAAATACATAATTATACCTTATTTCATAAGAAAAATATAGCTTCATTATTCTATTTTTAAATATTAGTTGCCAAATTTATGTAGTGTTAATAGGTTTTTTGAAATACTATCTTTAACAGTTAGACTACGGGATTGAGACAGCCAGGGGACTATGTTTTTGGCGCTTATATAATTTCTAGAAAAAAAAATTAAATTGTTATCACTCCAAATACAATTGGGCTACAAAATATTAATGCTTTACTTGTATTAAGAGCGATAATTACTTTATTACACTTTATTAGTTTTAAAATACCCAGTCCGGACAGCCAATTACCAGTTTACAGAGAATCGCCCATATAACTCTTTAAAGTTTTGAGCCACCATGTATTTGATTCAGATGAAACTTTTTCAGATTTTTTTTAAAAATATTTCCCGCTCTCAAAGGACCATATAATTTTGTATTTAGGTAAAATACGTCACAAAGAGCCATCTGGTGACGATAACTCAATTTTGTTAAAAAGTGCAGATACGACTTTTGTGCTTAGCACGGCAGTATAGTATTTATACGGACGCACACGTACAACACCGAAGCCATTCAAGCTTCTCGTTTTTTTCCGGGGGGGGGGGGGGCAAAGAAAGAAGATGAAACCCGCTTGAGCAGGATAAATGCAAACTGCGCATGAATCGAATATAAATTCGTTCTTCTTCGCTTTAAAAAAAAAACATATTTTGTGTCCTGAAAAGTAAATGAGTCAATAAACGGCAGACACCTTGAAAGTCATCTTGAAAATTACCACAAAAGTGCTTAAGGAAAGCAAAGACAAAAGGAAGTTACGTACTATACTCTATGGAGTAAAATTTATTGTACCAGCGTTATCATTACAAGAATGCTGGAAAACATTCATGGCATTTGAAACTAAAACGGAATAAACTGGAAAACAAAACGACAAGCATGTAGAACTTCAACTTTTTTTCATTTAAAAAAGATGTTTTCATTTTTTGTCTGCTGCACATTAGACGTTTACAAATAAATTCAGACATTCCTAGACAGTATTGACGAAATGTTTGGAGAATGAATAAGGAATGTTAAATAAGAGCTTTTTTGCCATCCATAGTTGTTCTTAGAAATAGTAGTTAAATCTTTTTTGTTTCCGAAAGTTTTTCTTTTTTCCACAAAATTCTTTTGTTCATTCTGAGGGGACGTCTGTTCAACGAAAATTTACAAAAGGAAAAAACGTAAACAAAAAAAAGCCCTAAACTGCATAATAAGGGATCATTAGAGTGGAGCGCACGAAAATAATTTCCCAAGTTTTAGAAACTAAAAACGCTTTTTAAAAACTTCAGTATTTGTTTTACTGTTTTTGAGATTTTATTGAAGAATGCACTGCACTGTTAAGTGCTTTGAAGCAACCTCGTTTGCAGCTATGCTCTCAGGGAACGGCTCCCACTTTACACCAACTTTTATCATGAAAAATATACATACAGTGAACTCTCACTTACACGCCGCCTCGTTTATGCGCCTTTTTCACTTATACGATGATTTTAAAGGGTCCCAGCACATTCCATGGCGTAGTAATGATAGTATCATTCGTTTATGCGTCGCTCTAAAGATAAATATTTCACTTATGCGCCGAATTTTCATTAAAATGTAAAAAGAATAATTTATTTTCTTTAAAAAATAAGCATTTTTCTTCACTTTCCTGTTTAATCTTTCGCCTTTACTGCTCAGGAAAGGCATTTTTCCCGCATGAACTAGAGTTTCGAGAGGGACAATTATCCATTTTATGCATCGTTTTAAAGGGAACAGTTTGTAATTAGGTATGCTACAATTTTTGTTATCTCTATCATTGTATTTACGTTACAGTAATTGCCAAACCGTAGTGATATGTCCCTTTTCCATAGAAACATTCTTATTCATTCTCTCATTAGAAACTATTTTGCGTTTTAGTCCTTGAAATAGGCTTGTTTACTTATACGTCTCTTTCACTTATGCGCCTTTTTCTGTTGGTCCCTTGGGCCGGCGTATAAGTGAGAGTTCACTGTATGATGAAATTCTCAATACAATGAAGTCCCGTCACAACGAATACCAATAAGAAGAAATAAATTTTCAGTTTCGATTTAGTTTCTTTTACAACTCTTGAATTCTATTGCAACGAAATTGCAGTTGCAACAAACAAAATTAGCATTTCTTTGATGTTCGTTAAGGTAGAATTTAATGGGATTTATGCAAAGGCAATGTACATGTTTTTCCTTTGTAAATCTTATGCATTTCAAGTTTTAACCATTTCTCTGCTGTAGTCTCTCATAGAAAACAAGCGGCAGGCAATGTAAATGTCTCACTACAAATGCCTCATCCATCAATTTCAAGCTAATGATATCGATTTTCAATGGGATCGAAAAACTTGGCGGGCTGCAAGCAACCAAGATGTCGCCGGTTGTCCATTGCTGCTCTCTAGTACATGTGTTACGTCCTCCCCCGCTCCTTCAAACAGCCCTCCAAAACGTTATTAGCTTATTGTACAATGTACATGTGTGTGTCTTCCAATGTTTTTCAGAGCTTTTGATACACATGGTGGATTGTGTTCCAAATATGAATATTTTCTTTTTTTTTTTTGCCAGAACGTACACGCAAAAAAAACTCGTATTGTTCCTAATGCAAAGCCCTTTATTTTATACGAGTAATACAAGTATTATTACGTACACAAATAGTATGAATATGACTGTATAAAAATTTACAGAGCCCGACGCCTTTATATTGGTAACTCAAGTTTTTGATTTGGAATGATACTGTTTATTTCATGATGGGAAATCAATGCTAAATTATTCCACCTAAGCTCTCAGTTGCAAGGAATTACGTCGATTCCTTAAATTTAGCTACGGAAAATTTATTTAACGCCTCCACACTGTGATTAATTAATTACCTTCGTTTACTATATCCTAAACAACAGACAACCAGCTAGCCTTTAATCTATACACAAAGCGCAGTCAAACTGTTGCGTTCTATTGTAACTTTTTCAGCAATTTGTTTAATCAACAACTTTTACTCAATTCAATTAAGTAACTGATGTAATCTTACCCGTTAACACGTGCTCATGAAGGAGAACTCTTTAGAGCACCCCACATCTGTTCTGTGTACACGAAAAAAAAGAAAAGATTTCTTTTAGCGGAAATGTGCAGAAAAATCTCATAATGTGAGAAGATTGCTTCAAGATTAAATCTTGTAGTTTATTCTTTGAACAAAACACGTTCTCTCTACTGATGGTGTTTTAATTAAGTATCACATAATTGTTGATGGTGGCAGCTATTATTTGGAAATTTTAGTTCTGAGAGCAGAATAAATATTTAGATTATTCCTCGATTCGTACTGAATTAAAGATGTTGTTTAAAAACTTATTGCAAAAAAAAGTTCATGAAATCGTAAATGTTTCTTAATTTAAGCAAAAGTCAATCCTATAGTTCATGCATATGGTATCTTAAACACAATTAGTATTCAGGTTAAAATTTTGCAGAAGATTATAAAGCGATTCCGCAAGATTTTTTTTACTCATTACTATTTAGTCTTTGGTTGGTGGATTAGTTTTTACTGGCGCAAAAGCCCTTGCGGGCTATACTGAGCCAAACACTTGTTCATTAAATAAAGTTAAAATTGTGTTCAATATGAATATAAAAACAGAAAATGGATGTAAAAATGCATTGCAAAGAATAAAATCGAAACATACACGTAAATGAAGTGTTGGATTTAAAAGAAAAACAAGACAATTGCCTGTTAAGGGGGTAGGATACCTTTAGACATGTCGAAAAGCAGAATAATTGACTTACATTCGAAGCTTTAAAACTTATGCAATATATAAGAAATTAAATTCAAAAGGCCTTTAGATATAAAGTTAGTGTTATAATGTACATCAGTAAAAAAAATCTAACTTGTAAATTTATAAATAATAGTTCAAATGGCAAATTAAAAATTACACGTAATCGTAAGAAAAAATTAACTGCGTTTCTTGCGCGCATGATAAAATCTGAAAATATGCATATAAATAAGAATTTCAAATGAAAAAATGTACATAGCAATGTTATTTTTGATCTAAAACCAGAATATTTGTGAAAAGATAAGATTAAATTAAAAAAAATAATAAAAATGTAAAAATAGGAATATTTTACACTTTTTTCTAAATAATTTTCCCACACATATGAAAATCTTTTCAGAAATCTTACTTTTTTCTGGTTTTAAATTGAAGACAATATAGATACGCTACACTGATAAAAATTTTAGAAAATTATCTTGCATAGTTTTCAAGTAGCACAGCGCGTAAAGTAAGAATTTAGTGTTTTGAATAAACGCACCGCAAAGATCAACTTGACTCTTTTCTTGATTTTACAGGTTTGATAGGTTCTCAAAATGCTCCTGGGGCATATACAACTCCTTCTTGTCTTTTATTTATTGCATTTTGTCTCATTTTTTCTTTTCTTTTAGCTCTACGAGCCTCTAGGGTATAGCTGTAGGCTCGCTTTTCCGCCCTCGCAACTCGATTTTTATCCGCATTTTCGGTGAATATAATGCTATTTAATCCTTGGGCTAACTCTAGTTCCTTCAAAATATACAGGAGACATTTTTTGCCATCATTAAAAGTTGCTACAGCTAAATTAGTAGCTGTTTCAACTATATGTCGCCCAGAGTTCTTTTCTTTGGAACAGAAGGTCCATATCAGCGCATTGAGGGATTCGTTCGCATTTTGCGTCCTTCCACCGAGACATCTTTTGAGAAGCTCTGGCTGGGATAGGTCTTTAAATACCGGCTTGATGGCATCCATGATTGCAGCAGGCAATGAGTTTGTGTGCTTAAACTTCGCAAGTGTCCCGTTAGCTTTTGCTTTATTATAAGCACACCACGACTTTTTTCCTACTGGACAAAAATCGTGAGTTGGCTCTTGGTCTGTCGATTTTTTGTGGTACCATATGGCCCAGATTCCTCTCTGCATATCTTTATAGCTGTTTGAAAACTGCCTTATGACATTGCCATAATGAATTGTCAACTGATTAATAACTTTATCAGTTAAGCGACCCTTGCCGCAAAGAGGTTTTTTATCACTCAACTTTTTTTTCCTGTATAGAACTTTTAGTTTTCGCAACCTAGTACCCATTCGTTTTTGCACATGCAAAACACATTCTAGCTTCGATACTGGAACATTTTTGTATGGTCTCGAGTTTTTGATGTGCAAGTAGGTTTTACAGTCCCCATCCCCGATATAATTTGTGTACTTGACACCATGCTTCTCCTCTGAGCGTGCAAACATGCTGACCATTCCGTTCACCTCCATTTGTCCTGATGAACCAGAGTGGTTTTTCACACATACTTTTTCGTGCTCTTGCTTCCATTTCGTCTCAGCTTCGCCAGTCAGATGTTGAGCACTCTCGCACCCTTTGCAGTAAGAACACGACACATACCTATCAACAACTTTACCAGTTTCCCCACCAATCAGTGTTGATACTCCGTGCAGCGAAGAATGGCCCCGTGTTTTCCAGGTACCATCCCCACTCACGGTTAGGTTTGTGCTGGACGTCCAATTTATTTCCTCCTGCACAGCATTTTTCATACTTTTTTCTGCCACCTTGTGGGTGGCAGATCGAAGATGCCGTAAAATTTTGTTGTATGCTTTACGGCTCACAGGTGGTGACAAGTCCATCATCCCGCAAAAGAACTCCATGTCTGCATGGCCTTTTCCAATGCACCGCATAGCAAATGCAAATCTTCTATTTATGTCTGAAGCATTTTTTTGAGGGCCAATCTTTCTAGAATTTCGTACAGTAGAAAGCCGTCCACATTTTTTGCAAACAATGTTTATGTCTAAGAACAATCCATGGATTACTTCTGAGGAAACACAAACAGGACCATGACAATCTTTGCAACACAAAAGATCTTCTAACCCAGAAAATAATAAATGTTTATCCACAAATGCATAGCCTTTGAACTCACTGTCTGACTGTTCAAACGGATCACCGAAAATTGAAGAGTCCAACTTTTTTGATGAAGCTGACGTGTTTGCAGTATCATTATTATTTCCTTTTGCAGTATCATTATTATTATTTCCATGCTGGTTTCCATAAAAATTGCCTCTCTTTCTCTTCTTTGGTCTGGAACCAGATGGTCTTTTGGCACTAAATCCACTCATAATACAAATGAAAAACACGAGTATAACTGTTTAATTTTCAATGAAGAACCAAGAATCAAACTAAGCAATCGCTGGTTTTGTAACTGAAATTCGCTTTTGAAAATGTAAACAAACACAGTAGAAACACATTGGTAGAAAGTTTAGTTGTTGAAAGCTTCTTCTCTTAGGTAAAAACTAAAATAAATGCTTTAAAACTATGGAGGCCGAAGTTTAAACCTCATAAATATCCCCAAAACTGAATGTAAACAAAGCAGCAGCTGATCAGACTGTCCCTTTAAACTCGGGTGTCATAAATTGTTGCCCTATTCAAACCATCATAACTTTGGAAATAAATGGAATTTTTTCAAGCGGTTTTTTTTATATTGTTTAGAAATATCTGAGGAGTCAGAAAATGTAAAAAACCCAAAATCGATTTTTTTTAAGTTTAATGGTATCCTACCCCCTTAAGTCATTAAGTCAAGTAGGCAAAAGGACAAAGACACAAAGTGACAAAACACAAGTGCAGACACCAAATAAATACTAAATTAAAAAGGAGAAATAAATCTCCTGAAGGTAGGAGAACAATTTGGGATGGGGCGAGTCTCCCAGCAATTCCGTCAAAGATGGATTAAATAGTTAAAATATTTAAATTGAATTCAATTAAAATTAGGGCAGTTACTAAGAATATGTAACATTGTTTGGACGACATTACAAGTGTTGCATCCTGGAGCTGGTTCACGGCACAGGAGATATTTAGTCTTTGGAATCGTTTAAGTATGCAACAAGCATTCGCTTTTGTACTATTTTCCATTTTAGAAAAAATGAAGGTTTGAAATTTCGCTGTTAATTTTGATTAATCCTGCATCATAAAATTCTATTGCACTAGATAAAAATATTTCGATAGTCGAAAACTAGTGTCCTCTGTTCTTGGAAAAATATTTTTCTCAGCATTGAATAATTACATTATCCAAATGCACGATCTTTTAAAAACTGCACCGAATAGTAGATGCTGAATTTTCTATAGTCTACTATTCACGGAAATAGTACAGTTGGGACAAACTTAACCTGGCAGCATTGTGAAGACTACGCAGGCTCTTAATCGTCTAAATACAGAATTATAACGATGCTAGGATACGTTGGCTCAAACTGTGGTTTGGTTACATTTTTCTAGTATGTTATTCGTTGGAATACTAAATGATTGTAACGAATTGTAATGCAACTTGAAATTTCATTACAATCAATAAAATAACGTTAAAAAATGCAGTAAAATTGAGAAGACATGTGTCGGGGTTACAAAGATTTGTCATTTCAATGCAAAATAAAAAAGTTAAATAAATAAAAAATAATAAGTAAATAAGAATAAAAATACTGTCAGCGGTTAAAATATATCAAACTTTTGTCATTTGTCGGATGTTACTCCGAAACACGTGTTTGATATTTTGTTGTTATTTGTGGTTTTGAAAAATAAACTTTTTGCTCAAAGCTTCACATTTTAATAGTCTTATATCAGTTTCTAGATTTTGCGAAGAAATTATCTTAATTAGCTTTAATTAATGACAAACACTTCTCCCCATCATCTTTCTGAAAAAATCTTAGATATTGGTTTATTTGCAAACTATGCCGACGCGTCGTAAAAGTAATAATAAATGACATTCGAAGCAGTTTATCATTCTCTTTTATTATTTCCCTCACGTAAGCTATTAATCCCTCCTAAAAACGATGATAAGAGTTCAAAGACCTAGATTTTCATGATTTGTTAATGTTTAATGAGAAATTTTTCCAACCGTTTTGATAAAGTGTTAGCCATCTTTGTCCCCCGGTTACTCAAGTCTAGTTATGACTGCTAGTCACGGAACTCTGCTCGAGGAGCCTTCCGGTTGAAATATTTCGCAGTGACTTTATGTGTTAGGCCATTTAATATTACTTATTGGATTGAAGTTGAATTGTGTAAGTTATGTACTGATATTTGGAGGGTACAAAACAAATGTTTCAGGTTGTACTGAATGAATTGTATCTGGGTCTTTGTTTTTTGTATATATGCATACTGTCTGATCTTCTTAGGTAAAACCTTCCTCGCACTTGCGCATGCGTCAGGTCTTTTCTGATCTTACTAAAATAGGGGTGTTAAGTAAGATAGCAATAAGGGGAACAATAATAAAAAGCATTTTGAGCCGTATCAAACAACATAGAACGATGCGAATTTCAAATACACAGTTTAGTTGAATATGTCAAAAAGATATAGCAAATGCAAGTTTTAAATTGAAAACTTCGGAAAGTTATCACCCACAACCCATCTACCTTTTTTTTTTAAAGTGGAACTGTTCGTGAGTGCTTGGCGCGGCTTTCACGGACTGACAGTACAAAGTGATCCGTTTTAACTTGCATGATCTTTATTTTTGCGACCGATCGTCCTAGTTGCAAACTTTTGATTGCAAAAATGCTCAAAATGAGGATCAGAATTAAGGCATTAAAAGTATGAAGCAAAAAAAAAAAATGTCTGAAAATGCGAAATCTAACTTCTAATACGGCCACTAGGTCCCTTTACTTATGTTTAGAAAAAAATCTCCATAAATTACAATTGCAACACAAAAAGTTTGAAATTATTTGCCATTAAAACTAGAAGAGATCTCCAAGTTCAAAGTTTCCGGAAAACGTGTTATTGGAGCGAGGTTAAAGTGGTGTAGTTCACAAAATGCTGCGTTTTATATCTCGCTGAATATTTGTCGTACTAATGTCAAACTTTTTGTCTTTGAATTGTTTTTTATGCTCTTCATTTCCCGAAGCGTAAGTTAGGGAACCTAGGATCCATATAAAAAGTTTAATTTCGTATTTTACGACTAAATTTTGCTTTCGCTTCAAATTTTTATTATCTTAACTTTGCTTTTTATTTTGAGGATTCTTGCCATTGGGAGTCTGCATCTCGTATGTATGGTTGCGAAAATAAAAGCTACGCAAATTGAAACGGAACACTCTGTATTCACATATTGTCCGTCCATAAAAACCGTGCCTATACCAGAAAGCAACTTAACTTGACACTAAACGTCACTACGTGCGGAGCCAATAAGAGCTCAGAAGTAGTTAAGGATCTCCTCTAATTCGCCAAGTAGGTGTGACATTTTATCTAGCTCGTTTTTTATTGGCTGACGTTACGCTGACGTCACGACGCCAATGTCAAGAAACCTTGCAGCGTAGTATAGCACTCACGAGCCATTCCACTTTAAAAAGGGGTGATGGGTTGTGAGTGGAAACTTTCCGAAGTTTCCAATTTAAAACATTCATTTGCTGTCCTTTTGACACATTCAAGTAAACTATGTATTTGAAATTTGCATCGTTCTACGTTATTTGATAGGGCTCAAAATGCTTCTTATTATTCTTCACTTTATTGTTATCATATCTATCACTCCTATTTTGGTAAGATTAGAAAAGACCTGACGCATGCGTAAATACGCGGAAGGTTTTACCTAAAAAAATCAGACAGTACACATAGAAAGTTAATTGTTCGTAGAAAACCTGTAATATTACTTTTTCTGTGAATTTCCAGTTTTTGTTTCAGTTGCGTTTAATGTATTATTCAGAACAGAAATTAAATTCATTTCCTTTATTTGAAGCGGCATTGAGTGGTCAATTGACCTTACTGAATCCAGATAGGGCAAGATTCGGAAAAAAAAACGGATAAAAGGTTTACTACTACATATATTATTTTCACCAACTCTTGCAATATATAAAACTAAAATTAACTAATAATAACTGAAAAAGCTATATAAAGCATGCCTTTTCCCATTAAGTACGCGTTAAGAGGCTATTTGCGATCAAAATAACGTCACAGACATATAAAGTATATAATGCAATACCTCCAGCTTATATGGCTAATAATTTCTCATAAATGAAAGTGATAGTAACAGTAAAACAATTACTTTCATATCCACACGAGGCTGGAAGAGTAGTTTTTCCTACAAAAATGTGCTATTTGCTTCCATAATAAGAAATAGGAGAAATGTTTTTAATCTACTTCCTTCATACGTTGCTGTATGTGTATTTTTTAAAGTAGGTTATAATATACTTAACGATATCCATAACTGACTAAAAAATAAATATTTCAATCTTTCTTTTTTAGAAACTTATTATTTTGATCTTTGAGAATTAAAGGAGGTCGCTAACTGCTTGTGAAGTCTTTTTGGCTGACTCTTTTGATTCTAAATCGAAGAATGAATTACCCCCATGTTGAGCCGAGTTTAAAACTAAAAGTGTTTAATCCACATAAATAAAACAAAGAATATGTATGTTTATATGTGTGTGTGTGTACCTTATACAAATCCACAGTTTACGTCGGATCTGGACGAAATATGGCAGGGATATACTTGGACACCCAGGAAGGATTATAGGGTGGTTTTTGAGCGGGAAAAAAGTACCGATCCGTTCGAATTTTGAATAAAGGACTTCAAAATGGCTCTATCTAGCGAAATACTTATCGGATCTTCTCGATCTTGGTCTCATTCGAAAGAACGCAAAAAATGCCTGTTAAGGAAAGTTTCCTTCTGAAGGTTTTTAAAACCACTAATCGATATCTCCACCCTGAAAGAAAGATATGGGCATTTTTAAATTTGGAAATATCCATTTTAAATTGGATTTATAAAAATCGTCTGCACGAGCGTGAAAAAAATTAAATAGGGTGAAATAAATTATTAATGAGAAAAAGGTGTTGCCATTTTTTTCTTGAACATAAACAAATAAAATTCTTGCTTTTGCTTTAGGCTTTTCCTGTAACGGACAGATTTAAAAATTTTATGGCGATTGATTAATTTTTCGTACTGCGTTCTAGCAAACTATTGACTTTAATTTTTATCGGGATTTTTAGACACACGCGTCACTTGACATGACATTTTTCCCTCCAGATAGATCCGTGCAGAAACGGGGCCAAGTAGCGTAGTAGGTTATAAATAGTTATAATAAATAAGTAAAAAAAAAATCTGGTATGGATACCACATGATTCCTTTTGCGTGTAAATTTCGTAGTAGATGTATTAAGTGTTCAAATAGTGCTCCGAGTGAGCAAGATATCAATTCAAAACACATTTTGTGTACAGTGCTGATAGTGTGTGAGAACGACATCAATGCAAACCTAGGTTTTTCAATGATCTCTTTATCTAAATTACCGTCAAATTTTTAGATTCATTCAGTGGCTTTTTCACAAAAGATCGCCAATAGCGCCAAATTGAACCCAAATTCAAAAAATCATGTTTTTCGTCAACTTTGTCGCCAACTGGCGATATGGACTCCAACCTGGCTTCAAACCTTTGTGACAAAATCTTGGCGATTAAATCGCCAATTGGTCGCGTCAATCAATTATCACGCAAGTCTGCAATGAAATAGCATGATTACCCCCAAAAAGGTGTAAAAGACCCCTTCGGGAACATTCGAATGCAACCACAAGGGGAGATGCACCACTAGACCCCGTCAGAGCCTACTATCCTTTGTTTAACAAATTAATCATATTTAGTAAATGAAGTGTGTAATTTCCTTCAAATTTCAGCCTCTGCGCTGTACTTCGCTTTGCTATGTCTAAATTTTTCATTGTTAAAAAACGTTACGGCCTAGTATGGGATTTTTAATTTACTTGGTTTTATGCGTCAATATATTCATTATTTAGTTTGCAAATCCTCGGTTAGTTTGTTATTAAGGTAGTAACAGGCAGTAACATTTGCTTTCATTTTCTTTTACATTCGCATACTCCCATATACGTCACCAGAATACTTTAGGAATTTCCCAAAACAGCAATTATGCTAAGTTTTGTCATGAATCTATATCCCGTGATTGCATTCACAGTATATACTTTTTTCAAAAAATTTATGGTGAAAAATAGCTCTAAGTGATTTTCTCCTAGATTCTTTTTTTTTAAACGCTTTTAAGTAAACAAACTTTTTTTAAAAAGGAATAAAAACTATTGAACAATTGGCAATTCGTTAAAACTTGTACCAGTTTCAAGTTTAATTTTTAAAATCATTTATGTGTAAACAAAATTCAAATGGTATTCCAAAATACTGAAGTTACTCAATGTATTTGATTAAGCTGCAATTTTATTTTGCTAAAACTAAGTAAAGCACTATTAACGTCACATACAATAACTCTAACTTTTACTCAGAATAGAAGAAATTCAATTTTAAATGTTTCTCGCCATACCTTCTGAAAGCGTTTACCCGTGGCATTACTGAGACATATTTCGCCCCTCAATCTCTTACACTTAAGAAATATTTTTCGTTTTTTAAAAGCTTTTACTACGTTGCATGATTTTTTTTCGTATAGTCACTTTAGAAGCATGAAAACCTTAAATAGCGGCAAAAATCTTTTATGGGCAAGAATTTTCAGGAAATTATTGTTTTTCAAAAGCCATATTTCTTCTTGTTTTAACTTTTTAGAGCTCTTTTAAACCCATAGTCATAAAATAGACTTAGCTCTCACTCCATGTAATAGAATGCGGACATTTTTGTGAAGACAACACGTTTTTGGAAATAAAATTCCGATTTTTGATCTCATTTTTATTGCTTCCTGGCTGTTTCATGACAGTTTGAGGATATTGTTAGATCCTTATTTGAAAAAGGCATTATTTTAAGCTGCCAAGAGGACTTAATAATAATTGAAAAATAGCCTGGAATCTTGTTCAATATAAATTATGCAACCTATAAAACGATTTAGGGGTTATTTTAAACACGCTTTCATTAGTTTCACTTGTGGGTTTGTATGTAACTCTGAATAAAAGAGAAAATTCTTTCTTTGAAAATATACAAATAATATATTTAATACTAAAGGCTAAACTATATTACATGTTGATGTATTATAAGTGCATGTGAACTTAGCGGATACAGTGAACTCTCACTTATGCTCCGGCCCAATGGACCAACAGAAAAAGACACAGAAGTGAAAGAGACGTATAAGTAAACAAGCCTGTTTAAAGGACTAAAACGCAACATGGTTCTAATGAGAGAATGAATAAGAATGTTTCTATAGACAAGGGACATATTACTACTGTTTGGCAATTACTGTTGGTTGGTTTGTTTGGATTTATTGGCGCAAGAGCCTTATAGGCTATACTGCGCCAAACGATTTTTTTTTTTTTCATAGAAATTTGCTAAAACCACAAGTAGTAAAAAACGATGGACATAAGACTTCTAAAATTTTTTAAAAAATAATTTTAAAAGAGACATTTACAAATTTTAAAATTTCGAACAAGTCAAAAGTAAAAAATGTCTAAAAAAATTCACTTAAAACTAGCAACAAAATAAACGAAACAAAGACGACACATAAAAGCAAGGGCAAATCAACATTAAAACAGAATCAATCTACACAAAAGAAACAATCGAACAAACAGAAAACAATCAACACTAAATCATACACAAAAAGCCAATTTCCCTCAGAAACGGGAACAAATTAGGGTGGGGTACGTCCCCCAATAAATCCGTCAAAGCTGGATAAAAACAATTAAAAAACTTTAAACGAGAATGGTTAAAATTTGGGCAGTTACACAAAATATGTAACACTGTCTGCCTAATTTGGCATGTGTTGCATACTGGAGCTGGTTCCTGACAAAGAAGATACTTGTGCGTGAACCTAGTATGACCGATACGAAGACGAGCGATAATGACTTCATCCCTTCTCGTAGTTCTTGAGCATTTGAAACCTTTTGTTAGTGGCTGGATGGAGTGTAATTTATTATGTGTTTCTCCATCCCAGTCACGCTGCCAATGGTTGTTAAGGCATTCTGTTATGTTACTTTTTATGTCTCCAAAAGGTACGAGATCTTCAGCATGGGAACTAGCCGCCTTGGCCGATGTATCGGCTGCATCATTTCCAGTAATGCCAACATGACCAGGTATCCAGCAAAAAATAATTTTAAAATTGTTTTGCATTAAACTATTGTATAAGCAAAAGGACTGAATAACTAAAGGATAGCTATTGTTGTTGCAGTTAATGATAGCTTCAATAGAGCTCTTCGAGTCTGTGTACAGTATCCACTTTTTATGATTTGATTCTGCTATTATTTTTAAAGATGTGGCTATTGCTTTTATTTCAGAAGTGAAAACAGAACAAGATTTATTTAACTGTTCTGAGATAATTTGACCATCGATTACTGCCGCGAAGCCAACGTGATCATTTGTCTTAGAACCGTCGGTAAAAATTTCATTATATAGGGGATATTGTTGTTTTACTGCAAAGTAGATTTGTTGGTATACGAAGTCAGTTGTTGTGTTTTTTTGAAAATTATCGAAATCATAAAGAACATATATATTGCTTGTATTCCATGGTTCAATTAGTTCAGTTGTGTTGTATGTCTCAAAATCGGAAATTTGCAGACAATCAAGCTCATGTCGCATTCGGATCCCAAATGTTGGGATGACCGAAGGACGACGTAGAAATAAATCTACATTTGACGGATGAAAAATATGCAGATGAAGCGGATGGTTTGTATTCGGTTTGGTTTTAAAGTAAAAATTAAGAGAAAGTTTAAGTCTTCGATTTGTGAGAGAAGGTTCGTGTGCTAAAATATATAAGCTTTTGATTGGTGAAGTTCGGAAGGCACCTGTACAAATGCGCAAGGCCTGGTTATGTATTGGATCCAGGGTTTTTAGATAACTTTTGGCAGCAGAGCCATAAACTTGGCAACCGTAATCAAGTTTTGAGCGTATTAGAGCCCTGTAGATTCTTAACATGGACTCTGTATCGGCACCCCAAGACGTGTTAGCTAAAACCTTAAGAATGTTTAATTTTAATATGCATTTCCTTTTTAGCTCCTGTATATGCGGCAAAAATTTGAGTCTATTATCAAGCGTAAGACCAAGGAACTTTCCTTGATCTTTAACCGTTATGGGTTGATTATTAAGCATCAAGTTCGGGTCAGGATGAAGCCCTCTCTTACGGCAGAAATGTATGCAGAAGGTTTTTTGAGCAGAAAAAGAAAAGCCATTTTCCTCTGCCCATTGAGAGACTTTATTAATGGCTATTTGAAGCTGCCTTTCAATGATACTCATGTTCAAGGACGAGAAAGAGATTTGAAAATCATCCACGAACATGGTACCTTTGACAGCGGAGGGTAGTTGTTCGATTAAGCTATTGATTGCAATTACGAAAAGAGTTACGCTCAATACACTTCCTTGGGGAACACCTTCTTCTTGGATGAAGGTATCTGACAGAGTAGACTTGACGCGTACACGAAAAGTTCGATGTTTGAGAAAATTGGAGATAAAAATGGGTAGGTTACCTCGCAACCCATACTCGTGTAGAGTTTTGAGGATCCCATATCTCCAAGTACGGTCATATGCCTTTTCCATGTCAAAGAATACGCTCACAAGATGTTTACGTTTAAGAAATGCTTCTCTGATAGATGTTTCAAGAAGCAGCAAGTTGTCTATGGTGCTCCTATTGCGCCTGAATCCACTTTGAAAAGAAGATAGTAAATGATTTGACTCCAGAATGAAAATTAGTCGGGCGTTAACCATCCGCTCCATTAATTTACAGAGGCAACTAGTAAGGGCTATAGGTCTATAGCTTTCAGGTTGATCAGGTGGTTTATTAGGTTTGAGTAAAGGTATTATTATCGCTTTTGTCCAGGATGATGGTAAATTGTGCTCAGTCCAGATTCTATTAAAGAGATAGAATATGTTTTCTAAAGAGGTCTTATTCAAATTTTTTAACATGATATTATGTATTTCATCAGGACCTGGTGAGGTATTACGGGTTTTTTGCAATGCTGTAAGAAGTTCTCTAAAAGTGAATTGGGTATTATAAAAATCTAAAATATTTGACCTAAAATTAAGGATTTTTCGCTCCTTAAGTACTTTCAGAGATAAAAAGTTTGATTTATAGTTTTCTGCCTTGGAGACGCCTTGCAAATGAGTCCCCAAGCAGTCGGCCACTTCTTTAACCCTACACTGCATGGTGTTGCCAATCGGCTACATGGACAAATTGTCCTCCTTATGAATAGCAGAATGTAGTCATAAGGCAACTCAATGCATAAAAAGCAAGTAATGGGTATATTTAAATCAATTATCACCATTTATCCTCCATACATGGCAGCACTGGTCTGTTACATGCTCTTAAATGAATCCATATGAATAGCTTTTAAAGTCACTCAAACTACCATGTTTTGAAATTATTTTTTACAATGAAATATTTTTCTTCTTCTTTTAAAAAAAATAACATGAATAAAACAAACATTTGTCTTTCGTTTAAGATGCGTTTTACATCAAAATAATTATTTGGAAAAAATCTAGAACATAATACATGTCTGTAGCCATTTGGCAACATTATGCAGTAAGCATCCAGAGAACACTTCGATTCATCTCTATAGTTCATGAAGTATGTGTTTTGTTTACGTTTCACGCTAGCTTCTTTCTCTTTTTGGAAGGTATAATATATACATGCGGATCCAAAAGTGCTACTTTCGGCTGTTCTACCGTTTATAAGACCTCGCAATTATCAATGCTTAGTTGATGTTCAACAGAGTGAACAAACAAAAAATAAATAGGTAAAAGCCTTCAAAACGTGTTCATTTTAGATTTCAGTTAGCACAAACGTTGTGCTTACACGGACAAGTAAAGTCATTAATAATTTTAAAATATAGTTTTGAAAAAAAAACTAAAAAATACGCTTTTACATTGGAATGCGCTGTGATCATCATAGGTTTCCCTCTGATTTTCAAAACTACTGAATATCCGCACTTAAGTTTACATGTACTTATAATACATCAATATGCAATACAGTTTAGCCTTTAGTATTAAAAATAATATTAAATATATTACTTTTATATTTGAAAAGAACGTAAATTTTATCTTTTATTCAGAGTTACATACATACATACATACATACAAACAAACCCACATGTGAAATTAATAAAAGCGTATTAAAAAGAGACCATTAGCTACAGAGGAACTAGAGTTACAAACCAAAAAAAAAAAAAAAAAAACGAGAAAAGAAAGAAGGCTTGCGCGAGAGAGCTTCCAAAAGACATCAGATTTGACAGAATTGATCATCGGAAAGTACAAGTACATATAAAAAATAATGTAAAATGTCAAAATGTAAAGGATTACAAGATTACAGTGCACCAAATGTTAAATTCCTCTATTTTTTTTACAAAAAAGAACTAATTTCAAGCCTATCATTTAAAATCATTTTTATCTGTTGAATACATGGTGTAGCCATTTGGCAACAAAACTATTTTTAATTAGAAAGGGGTGAACATTTAGAGTTAAATTTTTTAAAGTATTTTTCTATGTTTTCTTATCACATTGACAAACACATATATTTTTTTCTGCGAAAAATAAAAAATCATGCAGTGTAGGGTTAAGATCAGATAATATTTGTCCATTTTTCTTTAGAATGGGAGCACAGCTTGTTTTATAGTTTCCAGCGATTTTCTTAATTTTTTTCCATACGGTTTTAGATGGGGTGGACGTCGTGATTGTGCTGACATATGTGCGCCACGAGTCTCGCTGGCTTTTCCGCCGAATCCTCCGAGCTTCAGCACGAGCTCGTTTGAGTGCCACAAGATTTTGCGTGGTTGGATATCGACGAAATGTGTTCCAGGCTTTTCTCTGTTTCTTATAGGCTGCCTGACAATCAGAGTTCCACCAAGGCTTAGGAAATTTGATCCTGCCCTTAGTGGTTCTTGGAATAGTAATGTTTGCTGCATTTAGGATAATGTCTGTAACTCGGCTTATCGCTACATCAATGTCAGTTTCGGTCACAACTTCCGATGTAATTTCTGCCAACTGGGTAAATGCTGCCCAATCAGCTCGATCAAGGCGATAACGGGCTTGCTGCTGCTCATTGTAGCTGCAGCGTCCAGTGAAGGTTAACTTGATCGGGAAGTGGGCACTGGTGTAGAAGCCACCTTCCACCTCGAAATCCCAGTGTGGCAGAAGCGAAGGTGAGCATATTGACAAATCGATGGCATGATAAGTCTGCGTTGGAAGATGGAAATATGTATTTTCACCGTTGTTAAGAACGCATAGATCGTTGTCACCAATAAAATTTTCTATTATCAATCCTCTGCTGTTTGTGTCTGGACTCCCCCAGAGAGGATTGTGGCCATTGAAATCCCCCAAGATGACAAATGGGGGTGGGAGTTGATCGATCAATGTCTGCAATTCCACGCTTCTCAAATCGTAAGAAGGTGGAATGTACACAGAGCAAACTGTGATGAGCGAGTGAAGGTGAACACGCGCAGCTACTGCCTGAAGGGACGTGTTGATGTTGAGCTGGCTAGATGCGTAATCAGTGGAGATTAGCATCGCCACTCCTCCACAACGACGGTCACCTGACAAGCAGTCCTTGCGGTGTATCTCAAAACCTTTCAACCTCGGTCTATCAGTAGGTGACAAGAATTTCTCTTGCAGACAGAAAATGGCCGGTTGGTGAATTTCAACAAGATCTTTGACGTCCGTGACATTATGCGAGTAACTCTGACAATTCCAAGAAAGAATGCTCAGGGCCATGGGGAGAGAAAGGAGGAAAAACGGCCAAAAGAAAGAAGGGCGCCTTATTTGGCTTGGACGTCCGTCCATCCTTCATCTTCGGATGACGGAATATCTTGAAATTCCACATCCTCCACTTCGTTATGAGTGGGGAGATGAGAAGATTTAGTGAGTGTAACTTGCTTGCTGGTTAGCAAGAAGTCCTCTTTTTTAAAATTAAAATTTTTTGGAGACCTCTGCTTAGAGGTAGATCCAATTTTACCTCGCGCTTTTATAATTTTCTTTTTTTCTGTACATTTTTTTAAATTTTGCGCATTTGTTACATTTGTAAAAGGTGTTTCAGCAGGTTTTATATTTATCATTTGTGTCTCTTTATTTTCATTAAGTTTTTTCGGGGAGGGTTTTGCGTTTTTAGATTGTATAGTCTTGAGTTTGGAAATTTGATTAGCATTAGTTTGGGTTTGTGCCTCTGTTTGTGTGCTAGAGCTTTTATAAACTTTTCTAACTGCTGCAGCATAGGATAGTCCTGTTGTGGGAGTACGAGAATCTACAATTTTTCGTGCCTCAGGATAAGATAGATTTTTTGTCGTTTTTATGACTTGGATTTCTTTCTCAAGAAGCCATTTAGCGCATTTTTTAGAGTAAGAGGGATGGTCTCCCTTGCAGTTGACACATTTGAATTCCTTCGTGCATTCATTGCTATCGTGGCCGGACTCAGAACATCTGGCACATGTATCTGTACCACGGCATGATAGCTTGGAATGCCCGAAGCGTTGACATTTAAAGCAACGAAGAGGATTTGGAATGTATGGTCGAACTGGACAAGAGAGGTAGCCAGCTCTGACGCGTGATGGGAGGTCAGGAGTACTAAACGTTTAGTTAGATAACATGTTTAGTGGGTAGTATTTCTCCATTGCGTCTGATGGTAATTCGTTTAACTCCACTTACGTGCTGGTCTCTCATCTCCTCTAAGATTTCCGACTCCTGAGTGTAGAGGAGATCAGGTTCTGAAATGATTCCCCGAGAAAGATTTAATCTGGAATGTTCAGCAACAGTGACGAGATATGAGCCTATTTGTTTAAGAGTAAATAAAGGTTTAATTTGGCTTTGATTTTTGATTTCAAGAAGGAGTTCGCCACTGCGTAATTTTTTGACTGATTCAAATTCACCTATTTGATGTACTAGTGCTTTGTTAATTATGAATGGAGACACTTTAGTAAGATTTAAGTTTGGATCGGCTCGTTTAATAATAAAGAATTGGGCTGTACCGCTCGATATCATTTGACGCTCCCCACAAGGGGGAGAAGAGTTTTTAATTTGAGAATCCACAATTGGACCGGAGAACTGGGGGGAAAAAGTGGGGTCGAGCCCCTGCGTAGCCCCCCAACACAGGGGTAAGGCTGCATACGACAGGGTTCGCCAGCTAGCCCTGAAGCCTCCCGTATGAGATACCGCTTAGCCCCGGTACCACGCAGCCATCGGCACGGTTAACACACCTTGGCTTGGGATTGTTCCGAAATTTGGTAAGTGTGATGAGGGAAGGAGGGAGAAAAAAATCCGAACTTCGGTTTGAGCAACTGGGGGTCACTACTCCGCCAAGAGCTCGCCCCGAACACACCACACCGCAAGCCCCCCCACCACGACAAGGTAAACGGACAACGGGGGGGTGATTTTTTTTTGAACAAATTGTACTAAAAGTTAGAGAATTCTAGTTTCTAAGAGAGGGCTTGAGTCACCTCCCCCCCCCCCATATGGGGGCCAGTGCCTACCACCTGATGAAAGTTTAGCCAATTTTAGTATTTATTACAGATCGAGAGAGGATTTCAAAACTATTTTGAGAAGTGTCCCTTTCTCGTGGGTTATCGTTATGAATACTACATACAAATTAATATTCTAAAAAAAAAATTTTAAGGACTGATATTTAAGCAAATTTTTTCTTTTCGAAGTACATGTTCATTAAGGATTTTAATGAAAGTGGTATATTTTGCGAAGATTAAAAGGAAATAGATGCTTGTGTTAAAATAAAAACACCGCTTGACAAATGCTGGTATAAGTCCGTCAGAATTTTTATCTCTCTGTGTGTGGGGGGGGGGGGAGGGGAGAGTTCCGGCATGTTGCCTGTTTTCAAACAGTAATGCATATCACCCTGGATTTTTGATAAATGTTGCTCTTTTTAAATATCGCTCAAAACCTTCAAAGTTTAAGTCTTGAAATCGCTTTTTTGAAACTTACTTGGTGCATTCCCCCACCTCCCCCCCCCCGAAAAAAGAAAAAAAAAAAAAACTTTTGAAACCTAATTTGAAACAAGTAGAAAATTCTATTTTTCTGTTTCGTGCCATGGATTGTTTGTCGGAGATGGAACTTGCAAGCAGCAAATAAACAAATGTCTCGCGAAGCTATCGGAATGATCGAGCGATCGGAAAGCGCAAGGAAGCATTTGCCTACCAACAGCTTGCAAATGATCGCCAAAAATTTTAACGCGCCAGGTCGCCAGAGAGAAAGAGAGGATTTCGTTGTAGATCACGTGATATATCTTAGCGCCTCTGACTTCCGCTGTTTCATCAGGAGATGCGCGGTCTATTCATTTTTAGTCTGTGGATGGCACTCCATTCCCTTTCAACCATTTGCCACAGTTCGTCCTCTGAACGAGGCAGTGACAAGTTCTGCAAACGGCGTCCAATCACGTCCGACACATGCTCGATTGGTGACAAGTCAGGAGAGTATGGTGGCCAGGAAAGCATCTGTACACCTCGTAGAGCATGTTGGCTGATTCGAGCACTGTGAGGCCGAGCGTTATCCTGTTGAAAAATTGCATTTGGCAGACCCTGAAGGTAGGGGATTGCCACCGGCCGCAGTACATTATCTACATATCGTAGGGCCGTCATAGTACCCCGAATACGAACTAGTGGTGATACGGAATTGTATGCAATAGCGCCCCAAACCATTATGCCACGTTGTCGCGCTGTGGGGCGTTCCACAGTTACTGCCGGATTCGATCTTTCTCCACGTCGACGCCACACACGTATGCGATGACTATCGCTGGACAAACAGAAGCGAGATTCATCTGAGAACACGACGGTTTGCCATTCTGCCATCCACGTCGCTCTGGTGCGGCACCATTCCAAACGTTGGAGTCTGTGCTGTGAGGTCAATGGCAGTCTTCTTAGCGGGCGCCGTGATTGCAGGCCACGTGCAACCAGTCGACGGGAAATGCTTCTGGTCGACACAGGAACATCCAGGGTACTTTGCACGTGCTGCAGAATCGACGTACAAGTGACTTGCGGGTCCGCCACAGCTTGTCGGTGAATCCGTCGATCCAAGCGATCTGACGTCACTCTGGCTGCACCTGCACCCCTCAATGTGGCTACATTTCCTCTTTCCAACTATCTCCGACACAGCCGATGCACAGTGCTTGCATCCATGTGAGTATCAGCTGCAATTTGACGTATGGACCAACTTCCCGTTCTCAGTCCGATCACCATACCCCTTGTAAAGTCGTCTATATGCTGGAAGTGTCTTCGTTGAGGACGGCGTGGCATTTCCTCCTATCACACGTATCCTTCGAGACAAAAACCAAATTTCTCCCATAATTAGTCTGGCAGAAAAACCATCATGAACATAGCCCACTTTTCAACTTCATTCTCTTATATCTTACTTCACGTGCGTCGGAGAGCTGCGCATTTCATATCATTTGGATAACTCAGTGACGTGCGTCTACGGTAAAATTTGCATGAATTTCTGACCACTCCTTCTTGGTGTTGCATTTTCAATGTCGAACAGTGTATAATAGCAGCCTTTCTTGCAGCCACATCGTACGTACGAGTTCTCTGCGTGCCTGAGAAGCCTCTGGCAGGGTTGTCCACAATATTTCCCTTCCACCTTCAGAAATTTCTAACCCCCCTCACCTGGTTAAGAGATTACTGGGAATGCAAACATTATTTCAGCCCAGCAATAGCCTACCTGAGAGACAGTTCTTTTTGTATGTTGAAGGGATGCATCTTGTGAAAGAGGCAGATTGTCGATTTCTCTACTTTTCTGAATAACTAGGTGATTTCTGGCATCATTAATGGATTCCTCGCTGCTACTACGGTCGTATAACACTATAAACCTCTCCAAAGGTTTTAATATCTTGAAGAATATCCTGGGAAGGTCTATAACACAAAAGGTGGTAGTAATATCCTGACCCGCATTCCATGTGCCGCTTGAGGTCCTTTTACCTCTTCCTCCAAAAAGTGACACAGTGTCACCCTGATTGCCAACCTCATATTGAAACGAATTTCACTGGCCAAAAAGCCATTTAAATTTAAACATGTTTAATTCTTTTCGAGAGGACATGGTAAACACGGAAAAGGAAATTTAATCTTTACTAGTAAAATTTTATAGTCGTAAAAGCAGAAAAAAAAGTTAAAGTTGGAATTCATTTTAAGATACTTATACTAAAATCAATTAAGTATTTTAATTGTTAACAAATTGTAACGGACAACCTATAAATATTTTAAATCATTTTCTTTCCTTGCTGGCAAACAATGACATCGGTTTCCAATCTTGTTAACTTAAAGCTTAGCCACATTTGCTAAAAAGCGTTATATTTCAAGTTCTTTATGACATGGAAGTTAAAAACAAATTCCATCAAAAGCAGAAAGTTTTTCTCTTTCTTTTGGAACTATTCTTTTACATTTTCAAGTATGTTTTCACTTCAAAAATCACAAAAAACAATTTAAAAGTTTTTAGTTAATATCTTCGTTAGTTAAGGTTTTCCGAAGACGTGACCTAGATAAGCATATTCTCGACAGACTCACCTTTCGAACATTGTTTTTTAAATTGGTCCATCCGTTTAAGCGTTAGACTGCCACAGACACATACACAGATACAAAGGTCAATTTTTAAATGTATCTTTAGTACTAAAATTTTGCAATTTGTTTTTCAAGAAGTGTTTTAAAACGTTTATAAAAGATATATTACTTCCATTTTTCGTGGAGTCTCTTTGAATTTATTCGTATTCTCTGAAAACCCGGTTTTTACCCACAAAAATTCTGTTATTATGGGAATCTTTTTTTTTTTTTTCTTCTTCTTTTTCTAAACCGGCTTCAAATTTAGTGTATTGAAAAAAATTACTTACTAACTGAATTTTTACAATTCATTGCACGTTTAAGAAAAAAAAAATATTTTTGGAAACTGGCTAAGATGGGGCTCATGCTTTGCCGAAAATTGCATGCAGTGGTTAAAATTCAATCCTTTTGCATTTTGCAAATTTTTCAATTATTTCGAAAGTTGGAACTTATTTTAACACGTGTTACCTTATTTTAAATCTGCTTATTTAATTTTTATTCTTAATATGTTTTTGTTTATTTTTAAAACACAATTGAAGTTATTAAATATTTCGAAACAGCAATTAGTACTGGCAGACTGATTTTCGTCGTCAAATAAAAATAATTTTGTACCAATTTTAGTTGCAGGACCGAAATGTGTCTTTTTAAAAAAAAACAGAATTTCACCTTCAAAACTGAAAAGTGGCACCCATAAGGCGACATTATTTGAGAAACTCTGCTGCTTCAAATAATGGTACTCTTGAAGCGCATGTTATTTCTATTCTTCTATTACGTGGGAGTCGCAAGTATTAATTTATAAGAAATTTTTGTTCTCATTAAAGATTTAAAATCGTGGCTTGTGTAAAGCAAGCAAGCATTGGGAGAATATTTCATCATATGTTTCCTGGTAAATTTCTTTGTGTTGTAGATATTTGTGCTGCACTTCATAATATATTTGCTTGTAAATGGATTGTTGGTTAGATGAGATTTTTTGGCGCAAGAGCCTTAGTAGGCTATGCTGCGCCATACGCTGTTATAAAATTTTAAAAAATTAACAGATGATAAAGCGAAAATTTCCGAAAATACAACTGTCGTAAAACTTAGATAGATTTACAAACATTTCCAAAACTGGCACTAACATAAAGTTTAATATTGTTAAACATAATCTGTCTAATAATTTTAAGTAAAACCATTAATACAAAGATGACACAAACAAGCAGAAAAGGATAAAAACACTAAATTAGAGATATAAAACCAATTTCTTGCAGGAATGGGAACAAATTAGGATGGATTGTGTCCCTTAACAACTCCGTCATAGATGGATAAAAAGTCTTTTAAAATATTTTAAACGAGTATGATTAAAATTTGGGCAGTTACATAAAATATGTAACACTGTCTGATTAACATTGCATCTATTGCATGTAGGTGTAGGTTCGCGGCAAAGAAAGTGTTTGTGGGGGAATCTTGTATTGCCGATGTGAAGGCCGGTTATTATTACTTGTTGTTTTCTCTCATAGTTTAAGGATTTGAAACCTCTGATCGAAGGTTGGATGCAGTGCAGCTTATTCTGTGTTTCTCCATCCCAGTTACGCTGCCAATTGATGTTAAGACAATCTTTAATGCATTTTTTTATATCGACAAAGAGAACAAGGTCTTCGCCATGGGCACTTGCAGCCTTAGCAGCTGCTTCTGCTGCCTCATTGCCAGCAATGCCTACATGACCAGGTATCCAACAGAAAATAAGTTTAAAATTATTTTGTTTTAGGCTATGATATGAGTGAAAAGATTGAACAACAAAAGGATCACTAGTGTTGCTGCAGTTTGAAAGAGCATCCAAAGAACTTTTCGAATCTGTGTAAATTACCCACTTTTTGTGATTTGATTGGGCTATTGTTTGGGGAGAGGTGGCTATGGCTTTGATTTCAGAAGTGAAGACTGAGCAAGAAGTATTTAGTTGTTGTGAAATAGTATTACCATTAATTACTGCCGCGAAGCCAACGCGATTATTTGACTTAGATCCGTCAGTAAAGATTTCGTTATATGAAGAATATTTTTGTTTTACATCGGAATAGATTTGCTGGTAAGGGCGATTCTCTGTAAACTCGTCATTTTTCGCACGAAATCTGTCCGGGCAAGGTTTTTTGAAATGTTCGTATAATTATAATACTATTGCTCAGAAAATGAATCTATTACTTTGGTTTGAAAGAGGGCCAATTGAAGTTTGTGTTTTTCTGATAAATCATGATAGGGGGTAAGTCCCCCGCCTAGTATAACTAGGCAGGGGACTGTGCCAGGTAACTGTGTTTTTGCTCTTTGTTGCGTAATATCTGCAAAACTATTGGAACAAAATTAATTACTAGACCACCAATCAATTTAGGCACAAATCGTGGACATAATAACTAGTATGTTTTATAATTAAATTAATTGACATTGATAAAAGCACTTCCCAGAGGACTGTTTTCGCAACGACGCTGATGCATACTTTC
Organism: Uloborus plumipes; assembly: GCA_038373865.1. Lineage (NCBI taxonomy): Eukaryota > Metazoa > Arthropoda > Arachnida > Araneae > Uloboridae > Uloborus > Uloborus plumipes. The sequence continues at coordinate 8,105 of JAXGGA010012352.1, read as the reverse complement.
ATCACAAATGTGGCTCCCAAACTAAACAAAGTAGCGTTTCAACACCGTTCTCGGCGATTTTGGCAAATTCACACTGATTACTTTAAATTTCATGCCAAAAAGAATTTGCAAAAGTTACAGATTTTTCGTATTACAGCTTTGAATTTGTTGCAGGGGACTGTTTGAAAAAACTCCGGACAGAATTTACATGACAATTTTAAGTTTTAGAAATACGTAATTATACCTTATTTCATAAGAAAAATATAGCTTCATTATTCCATTTTTAGATATTAATTGCCAAATTTATGTAGTGTTAATAGGTTTTTTGAAATACTATCTTAAACAGTTAGACCATGGAATTGGGAGAGCCAGGGGACTGTGTTTTTGGCGCTTAGATAATTTCTAGAAAAAAAAAATTAAATAGTTATCACTCCAAATACAATTGGGCCACAAAGTATTAATGCTTTACTTGGATTAAGAGCGATAATTACTTTATTACACTTTATTATTTTTTAAATACTCAGTCCGGACAGCCAATTACCAGTTTACAGAGAATCGCCCGTATACCGAGTCTGCAGTAGTATCTTTTTGAAAGTTACAGAAATCATAAAGAAAAGTTATGTTACTTTTGTTCCAAGGTTCAAAAGGTTCTGCTTTGTCGGGTTAATCAAAATCAGAAAGATGCAGGTTGCTGATCGCCTGTCGCATTCGAATCCCAAATGTTGGGGTTACCGAAGGACGGCGCAGAAATAAGTCAGTATATGATGGATAAAAGATATGTAGATGCAAAGGGTGGTCTTGGTTTGGCTTAATTTTAAAATAAAAATCTAGAGAAAGTTTTTGACGTCTATTGTGTAGAGAAGGTTCATGTGCTAGAATATGTAAGCTTTTAATAGGCGAGGTTCGGAACGCCCCTGTGCAGATGCGCAGTGCCTGATTATGTATTTGAACCAGGATTTTAAGATAACTTTTAGCTGCGGAGCCATAGACTTGACAACCGAAATCAATTTTTGAGCGTATCAGAGCCCTATAAATCCTTATCATGGACTCTGCATCGGCACCCCAAGAAGTGTTAGCTAAGACTTTTAAGAATATTCAGTTTCAATGAGTATTTTCCCTTAACTCTTGTACGTGTGGAAAAAATTTAAGTTCGTTGTTGAGTATGATTCCGAGAAATTTTCCATGAGATTTTACAGATATTGGTTGGTTGTTAACGAGAAGGTCCGGATTAGGATGAAGACCTCTCGTAACCTTCCGGAACGCGCGCGACATACCGATACACGACGGCGCGCTGGGTCAGAATGACCCATATCACATTGAAAAGTATTCAAACACTATTCAACGAATAATTTAGAAGTAAATTATGATTTTGACAAATATTAATCTTGCATCTCAAAAGTACATCCTAGGTCAAGGGGTCGACTTTGAATGCAGCTACAGAGGACCTGATCCATTTCTTTCAAATAGAGCTGCGAATGTTTTTCCTTGCGCCTGGGTCGAAAAGACACAGCGCGAGGGCTCGAATGTTATGGCAGAAATGAATACAGAAATGGTTGGTTTTATTATTTTTAATGGCGCAAAAGCCTTTATAGAATAAACTGCGCCAAACGATAGTTTTGTTTAAAAAATGATGAGATGCAGAAGTGACCTAAAATACGAAGGACCTAAGCATTAAAAGATTAAAAAGCATTTCACAATGAGACATATATACAAAGTTTAAAAACGCAAAAGAAAAAAGTGGCAAAAAAATTTGACTAAAACCTGTTAAACAATTAAGAAACAAGGACGACTTCAACAAAACATGTAAAACCACTAAATCACATAGATAAAACCAATCTCATGAAGAAATGAGAACAAATTAGGGTAAGTGCGTCCCCTAGCAACTCCGTCAATGATGGATAAAAACAGTTAAAAAATGCAAAACGAGTTTGGTTAAAATTTGGGCAGTTACACAAAATATGTAACACTGATTGATATTGCATTTATTACATATGGGAGCTGGTTCGCTACAAAGAAGGTATTTGTGTGTGAATCTTGTTTGACCAATGCGAAGACGGGTAATTATAACTTGTTCCCTTCTCTTAAAATTTATAGCTTTGAAACTTTGTGTCCGTGGCTGAATGGAGTGCAGTTTACTGTGTGTTTCTCCTTCCCACTCATGCTGCCAATAGTTGTTGAGGTTGTCTGTTATGCAATGTTTGATGTCCTCGAAAGAGACAAGGTCTTCAGCACGGGTACTTGCAGTCTTAGCAGCTGTGTCTGCTACTTCGTTGCCAACAATGCCTACTTGACCAGGGTTGGTTGGTTAATTGGTTTTTACTGGCGCAAGAGCCCCTACGGACTATACTGCGCCTAACAGTTGTTTTTTAATATTCTTTAAATTGTGACCAATGTGAATATATGAACAGGAAATAGATACAAAAACGCATGGTGAGACATAAAATCGAAACAAACACTTAATGAAACGCTGTATTTAAAAGTATGGAAAAAACAATTACATGATATGTCATTAAGTCAAATAGTTAAAAAAAAACTTACACTAAATTACGAAACAAGTACAGACATGAAACATACACTAAATTAAAAAGGAGAAATCAATCTCCTCTAAGAAGGAGAACAAATTGGGGTGGGTCGAGTCTCCCAGCAACTCCTTCAAAGGCGGATCAAAATGATTAAATATTCAAAACGTATACGATTAAAATTTAGGCAGTTACATAAAATATGTAACACTGTCTGATTGACATTACAATTGATACATTTAGGTATTGGTTGGTTGGTTGCATTGATTTTATTGGCGCAAGAGCCTTAATAGGCTATACTGCGCCAAACGATGGTTTTATGTAAAAATGGAGATGTCAGGACTAGAATTTTCTAAAATATAATGAACATAAAACTTCAAAATTCTGAAAACATTTCAAAGCTGGACACATACAAATTTTAAAATTTCAATTGATAGGATGAAAGAAAGCAAGAACTGTCAAGTGATTTTGACTACAATCACAATCGCATAATAAATAATAATCACCTATAAAACTTTTTAATATTTAAAAACCATTTTCGAAACTGACAAAAAATTGAGTACAACTCAAAACACATTACAAAACGAAGACGAAACAAACAAAATGACAGAGATAAAAACACTAAATAAGAGACAGGAAACCAATCTCGTGAAGAAATGGGAACAAATTAGGGTGTAGTGTGTCCCCTAGCAACTCCGTCAAAGATGGATAAAATTTATTAAAATATTTAAAATGAATTTGATTAAAATTTGGGCAGTTGCTTAGAATATGCAACACTGTCTGATTAATTTTACATGATTACAGATTGGAGCTGGTTCATTGCATAAAAGATATTTGTGGGTGAACCTGTCGTGACCAAACGAAGTCGGGTTATTAAAACTTGTTCTCTCCTGTTGTTCTTCTGTGTTTTAAAACCTTTTATCGAGGGCTTGATGGAGTATAGTTTATTTTGTATTTCTCTACTCCAGTCCTGCTGCCAGTGGGTGGTCAGGCAGTCATAGATAGCTTTTTTTATATCCTCGAAAGGAACACCGCCCTCAACCTGGATGCTTACTGCTTTGGCTGCAGCATCAGCTGCAGAAAAGGTTCATGTGTCAAAATATGTAGACTGCTGAGAGGCGAGGTTCTGAAGGCCCCTGTGCAGATGCGCAGTGCCTGGTTATGTATTGGATCCAGGATCTGGAGATAGCTTTTTGCAGCGGAGCCATAGACTTGACATCCGTAATCAATTTTTGAGCATATCAGAGCCCCCTGTAGATTCTTAAAAGTGATTCTGTATCAGCACCCCAAGAAGTGTTTGCCAGGACTTTAAGAATATTTAATTTCAATAAACATTTTTTCGTGACTCTTGAATGTGCTGCAAAAATTTAAGTTTGTTGTCAAGTGTGAGACCGAGAACATTTCCTTGACTTTTTTACTGATATTTGTTGGTTGTTAAGAATTAGGTTCGGGTCAGAATGTAGTCCTCTTTTACGGCAGAAATGTATGCAGAAAGTTTTTTGCGGGGAGAAAGAAAAACCATTCTCCTCCGCCCATTGAGAGACTTTATTGATAGCTATTTGAAGCTGTCTTTCATCTTTCAATGATACCCATGTTCGTCGACGAGAAAGATATTTGAAAATCATCCACGAACATAGTACCTTTGACAGCGGGGGGGGGGGGGGGCAGTTGTTCGATTAAGCTATTGATTGCAATTACAAAAAGAGTTACGCTCAGCACACTTCCCTGGGGTACACCTTCTTCTTGGATGAAGGTATCTGACAGAATAGACTTGGCGCGTACACGAAAAGTTCGGTATTTGAGAAAATTGGAGATAAAGATAGGTAGGTTACCTCGCAAGCCGCACATGCGGGCAGGAGTTGGGTGGACGTTACGCTAGTTTCCCCAGACTTGGGGAGTGCAATCCAGACTTGGGAACTCCACTCGAGGCACCCGGCTTCAGACCATTGACCCATAACTTTCGAAGTGGGCAAAATGGACCTCCGCGAACCTTAGTCTCCTTCGTTTGAGGTGAAATCGCGCTAGCGGCTGCTTCAAAGCGGTCATTCCTTCTTTTAAACGGCAAGTCAACCGTGCAAACTCTAAAACAAAAATAAATAGAGTTGTAACTGATCTGACAAAAACACTGTGTAGTTTTTGTGACCGAATGTTGCGGAGGAAAAACCACGTGGCGGCTAAAAGGGTGCCATGGTGGAGCCAAGAGTTGGATCTGCACCGAAAACATTATGTGGCTCTCTACCGAAGGCAGTCTAGAGCCCATAACACACAAGAATTAGAAAGTTTGAAAGTTGCAGTAAAGCGACAGAGGGCGATATACCGAAACGAGCTCAAAAGACGGAAATAAGAGAGTTGGGATGAATTCTGCTTGGAAATGGAGAAAATCAGCCCGTGGCAGCTCCCGTGTCAGTTATCAGCAAGGAAAGCATACAGAGTTCAGATTCTCTCAAGGGTCTGCTCTGCTCCTACTTCACTTCCCCCCGAATGCATGCAAGGGCAAACCGCTGGCATTTGAAACAACGCAGCGGATTTGGAACGTAGGGTCGAATTGGACAAGAGAGGTAGCCAGCTTTAACACGTGCAGGGAGGACAGGCGAACTAAATGTCAAAATGACGTGTTTAGTTTTCACCATTTCGCCATTACGCTTGATGGTGATCCTCTTCACTCCTGTCACGTGCTGATCCTCCATTTCCTCCAAAATCTCTTCTTCAGATGTATGTAGAAGATCAGGTTCAGAAATGACACCGCGTGAAAAATTAAGGGTGGAATGCGGGGTAACAGTTACTAAAAATGAGCCTAGTTGTTTTATTGCGAGTATTGATTTTATTTGTTTTTGATTTTTGATTTCTACTAAAAGTTCACCAGTGCGTAATTTCTTTACAGATTGAAATTCGCCTATATGATGAATTAGTGCTTTGTTAATGACGAAAGGGGATACTTTAGATAGATCAGATTCATTACGTTTTATCAAAAAAAATTTCGCTGCGCTCGACGTTTCATTCTGACGCTCCCCACAAGGGGGAGAAGGGTTTTTTTTATTTATTAAGTTCACTTTGGACCGGAGAACTGAGGGGAAAAGGTGGGGTCTAGCCCCTGTGTAGCCCCTCTACACAGAGGTAAGGCTCAATACGACAGGGTTCGCCAGCTAGCCCTGAAGTCTCCCGTTCGCGGCACCGCTTGTCCCCGGTACCATGCAGCCATCGGCACGGTCGCCACACCTTGGCTTGGGTTTTTTGTTCCGAAATTTGGTAAGTGTGATGAGGGAAGGAGGGAGAAAAATCCCTTCCCGCCGAACTTCGGTTTGAGCAACTGGGGGGGTCACTACTCCACCCAAGAGCTCGCCCCAAACACACCAAACCGCAAGCCCCCCCCCCCCACCACGACAAGGTAAACGGACAACGGGGGGATCGGAACTCGATCTTCTTGAGGTAGTACCATCCGTTGCCCATAGTTGGTTGGTTGGTTGTATTGAGTTTATTGGCGCAAGAGCCTTATTAGGCTATACTGCGCCAAACGGTAATTTTATTTAAAAAATTAAGAGATGTTAGCGAAAATAATCTAAAATACAATGGACACTTTAACGCGTGGTGGGAGGTTAGGAGTACTAAACGTTAAGATGACATGTTTAGTAGGTAGTATTTCTCCATTGCGTCGGATGGTAATTCTTTTAACTCCACTCACGTGCTGGTCTTTCATCTCCTCTAAGATTTCTGTCTCTTGAGTGTAGAGGAGATCAGGCTCCGAAATGATTCCCCGAGAAAAGTTTAGGGTGGAATGTTCGGCAACAGTGACCAGATATGAGCCTATTTGTTTAAGAGAAAACAAAGGTTTAATTTGGTTTTGATTTTTTATTTCTAGAAGAAGTTCGCCGCTGCGTAATTTTTTCACTGATTCAAATTCTCCTATTTGATGTACTAGGGCTTTGTTGATTATGAACGGTGACACTTTGGTGAGATTTAAGTTTGGGTCAGATCGTTTAATAATGAAGAATTTTGCTGCACTATTCGATATCATTTGACGCTCCCCACAAGGGGGAGAAGGGTTTTTATTTTCAGAATCCACAATTGGACCGGAGAACTGGGGGGAAAAGGTGGGGTCGAGCCCCTGCGTAGCCCCCCTACACAGGGGTAAGGCTGCATACGACAGGGTTCGCCAGCTAGCCCTGAAGCCTCCCGTATGAGATACCGCTTGGCCCCGGTACCACGCAGCCATCGGCACGGTTGACACACCTTGGCTTGGGCTTGTTCCGAAATTTGGTAAGTGTGATGAGGGAAGGAGGGAGAAAAAATCCCTACCCGCCGAACTTCGGTTTGAGCAACTGGGGGTCACTACTCCGCCAAGAGCTCGCCCCGAACACACCACACCGCAAGCCCCCCCACCACGACAAGGTAAACGGACAACGGGGGGGTCCTTATACCGGAAGCTAAAGATAAACCCGTACCCCGAAATTATACCTTGAGATCTACAAATCCAAGATTAGATAAGTTTAATCATCCTTTCTTTAAAGAGGCAGCAGAGAGCTTCAGAGAAGCAGTTAGAGATGCTGTTACTAGGACTGCTAAACTAGTAGACATGCAATCTGATACTGCTAATATCTTATATTCTGAAGTCATGAAGTACCTTGTAATATCAAGTTTTAGCGAATATGATTGTATGGAACAAACTTATGATGAGATAATGGAAGATACAGATAAAGTAATATCAAAAGTGCTGTCATTAATAATAGGCACCAAAAAGTTTGATGACATTAAAGACCGGAATGTAGTAGGAATTTTTGAGAAAATAAAGCAATCTGTGGCAGAGAGTAACAAAGGAAACCCTTTAATTGAACTTGAAAAGATCAAAACTACCTAGTTCAAACATTTCTCCAAAGAAAAGGAGAGTGGACTAGAAGAATTGAAAGAGTCATTAATCATGATATCTGCAAGTGGATTAACTATGGAAAAGAGCAACGCACTAATTGATATCATGAATGAAAGTCAAACTGATAGTGCTCCTGAGTTAGAACCCAGAGCAAAAACTCAAGCACCATCTATGGGCCTTTCTGGAATTACTATTGGAAAGACGAGTATGAGTGAGGATAAGATTAATAAACTGGATGCAGCATTTGAAAAAAATGAGTGGAGCTCAAGGGAATGTCATTGAAGGCTTAGAATTCGGCGAAACCAGCACCAAATCTGGAATTACAGCTCCAACTGGGCTAGAAACCTATATCTCTGACAATGAGAATTCTGCCTAGGCATAAGAAGGCCCAAAAAGTTCAGTCAATGTTTTATTTTTAAAAAAAAAATTTCATTTTCAAGGCATCTTTGAGATGTATGCACAGTAAAAGCTCGAATGACCCCGGAGCATAATGTTAGAAAAAAAAGTTATGGCGTCACTCTCGATTGTGACGAGTTGCAGCAAAAGATTCTTTCTGTGGAATCTGGTGGATGTCTGCATGTCAAGGAGGATGCAAGCATGCAGTTGCTTTTTTGTTCTGGGTTCACAGGAAATGTTCCCAACCTTCTACAACAGATACCCAATGCTACTGGAAAAAGTCCAATTTGTCGTGTGTTGGGACATCTTAAAAATATATGCAAAAAACATGGGTAAGAAAAACAGAGAAT
>JAXGGA010012351.1:0-39049 GCA_038373865.1 Uloborus plumipes | reverse complement strand
AAGTTGAAGTTATGAAAGCGGAAACTGAAGTGAAAGTTGTTGTAAATATCTTCGATATTTCATTAATGGAGGATAGGAATTAAAATTCAATATTTATTCGAAGGAGGTAGTTTTAAAATTCAACAAATCTTCTGCGAATACTTTTTACTTTAAGTGGGGAGGTGACTTATTGAAATGGCTTCAAATTTGACTTGGCTGAAAGAAATTTTTCGCTCCTGTTCGATGATGAAGGATTCGAGTCTTCTCCAGGAATCTTTCTGTAACTTGCAATTTTAGCATTAAAGCAATTTTAGGCTATCTTTTGCGGCGTAAAAAGAGAAAAAAAAAAGATTCGAAGGATCTCTCTGGTGTATTTTTGACACTGATGCATAACTTATCATGTTTGCTAATGGTAGAGGAAAGAGTTGATAGGAGGAGCATTTTGATTCTGGTGACAAAAGGAGAAAAATGTTTCAAAATAACCAAAAATATGAAACATGAAATAAAACCGTAAATACAGGTGATAAAAAAGGCATCAAATATGGTTTTGTTACAAATATATAATCCTCATATGCAGTTTTGAATAATAAGTTAACTGACATGAAGCCAGCAAATGAAGAGGCAACAGTGTGGTTTGATCCAGTGGTCAGGGGCGGGCCTGTCTGAATTTAATCTTAGTACAAGTACTAAGATTAAATTTTTTACTAAAAAACCTGCCCTGATTTTGCCGATCTGCTCAATTAAAACGAACTGCACTGGTCAAAAAGCATTTTAAAATTTAAATATATTTAATTGTTTTCGAGAGGATAAGGTAAACACGGAAAAGGAAAGATAACACAGGCCAACGATGAAAAAACTTTTTTAATGAAAATACCTTATTCTTATGTTGTTTAGGTTGCTGAATCCAAATATGATGCTTAAAAAGTTGTATCACTCACCATTTATTCACATTTTATAGTTACATTCATGAAATAAAGAAACATTTTTAGAATTTAACAGCTTTTTCATAGTTAAGATAACATGAAAAAATAGGTCTAATGAACAAAGATGATGTTGGCAGCACTGCTGAAACACATGCTACAACATGATGGGGGATTACTGTTGGTCACTTCACCGGGAAGTTCAGCAAGCTATTCATCGCAGGAAAAGCTACACAAGAAGCTTCAAGGAAAAAAGGGAAAGAAAATATAAAGCAATTCCAGTTGACAAGTGAACCTTGTATCATCACATAAAATTACTATTCCAAGTATTTTACTGTAAATACAAACCATTTTTACGATTCTACAGTGTTTCATTGATTTCCCTATATACTGTAAATGGGTATTAGACTATATAATAAAATACATTTTGCTTGGAAACTAAGGGTGATACATAAAAACTACAAGCAGATTTGGATTCAGCACATAAAAATCTATCAAGATCAGCTATTAAAATTAAAAAAGTTTTCAAAAAGGTTTTTTTTGGCCTGTGTAATCCTTACTAGTAAATTTGCTAGTCGCAAAAGCAGAATAAAGAGGGAAAATTAAATATTCTTTTAAAACCTTATACTAAAATTAATTACAAGTATTTTAATTGTTAACAAATAGAAAATGGCAACAAAAAAAAAAACATTTTAAATCATTGAGTTTTCTTTCCTCATCGGCCAACAATGACATCGGCTTCCAATAATAGCGTAAATTTAAGACTGAGCCGCATTTGCTAAAAAACTTTAGCATTCGAATTTTATATAACATTGAAGTTCCAAACACATTCTATCAGACGCGGAATTTATTTTTCGTTCTTTTGATACTGTTTTAGTTTTTCAAGCATGTTTTCACTTCAAAAATCGAGGAAAAATCTCAAGGGTTTCTAATTAATATCTTCGTTAATTACTGTCATTCGAAGACGCGATACCTAGCTAAGAACACTCTCGATCAACTTTTCTTTTAAAAGATTTTTTTTCCGAAATCGGTCTATCCGATTTGTCTCTGGAATGTCAAAGACATATAGCGTAGTTACGGCGTAGCGTACGGCGTAGCGTTACGGCGTAGAGTAGTTACAGCGTAGCTAGTAACAAAGCCAATAGGATGCTTGGGTTTATAAAGAGATCTATTTCGAACAAGTTTAAGAAGGTTCTTCTGCCTCTATATAGAAGTTTGGTAAGACCTCATTTGGAGTATGCTGTTCAGTTTTGGTCTCCTTATCTGAAGAAAGATATTAATTTATTGGAAAGGGTACAAAGCAGTGGTCGGAAGTAGCGCGCTACAAGTAGCGAAACTACTGTAGTAGCTACATTTTTTAGTAGTTTGTAGTGTAGCGCACTACTTTTTAAAAAAAGTAGTGTAGTGAGTAGCGCGATACAAAAATATTGTAGTTTGTAGCGATTTCATAAAACTACTTTCTAATGGAGCAAGAAAAAAAGAAAAAAAAACGAAAAAAAAAAAAAAGATTCAATCGAGTCTGACTGGCGCATACCGTACACGATTACATTAGCGAAAGCAGTGAGAAAAATGAATCATACAAATTCGAGCTGACCTCAGTCATATCATTTTGACGCCATATGTTCTATATGTTAGACGGCATTGGTTTTTTTGGCGTCACCATTTTCATATTCCGCCAATATTTGCATTGAATATAGTGCATGGCTGAGGAAGGAAAATTTTTGAATAAGCGATAACTGAGTGTTAGTGTTTTATAGCAACCGAGAATGTCATGTAAATGAATGCTTTAGCGCTCAATGCTCAATTGGATTATTGTCAGGGCCGGATTTACACATCTTTCGCCCATGGGCCCGAAAATTATCGCCGCCCCCCCCCCCCTCAAAAAAAAAAACGGAACTTTGTTTTAGTGTAAAATGTTCTGATTTTGCACAAGATGAATATAACACAAAATAAAAAATAACTGAGACCCCCTATTTTATATTACGCAAACATTTTTTTCCAAAGGTCAAAATTATAGTCGTAACGTGCAGTTATTGAACCATGGTAGTTGACAGTAAATTTAATTTATTGTAACAGTTTTTTGAATTGTTAAACTTCTGCTAATTGTTGGAGATAGAATCACTTTCTTTATCCAATTAAACATAGTTGTTGTTGGTATGGAAACCCATTTGTTTTAAGAAACAAGCATAATACTACAGTAAAATTGAACGTATCTTAAATAGCTTAATTAATGGGAAAAAACATATATGGTAGAAAATAAGCAAATGAGTACGTATTAATAAAACTGTGATCTGATTGAAAAAAAAAAGCAGAGATAATATAGCACTTCACCAAAACTTGAAAACAAAAAGTGTTCCTGTTCCTCTGGAGTATCAACTATAAACATAATATGTACAATATAAGACAAACCTGCGCATAAACAGTCATTTTGTTGTACTTGACTATTAATGGATAAAGAATACAAAGGGAAAAAAAACCTGTTACATTAAAACTTCTTACGTCTTGCTTTAACATTGGCAAATGCAACAATGACCTCATTGAAGTCTAATTTAACAGTTAATCATTTTTAATAGCCAAAATGGAAAAATGAACCAGTTTTTGTTGGCCAACTGACGATCTCAAATAGCTTTAATCCTGGAAAGGGCAGAGAAAGATCTCTCAGCTGCACAATTTGTTGCTGGTGTGCATAAACATTTTAAAGCAAATGTTAATGTTCGGATATAAGTCTTGAAGATTTTTTGACTTAATAAATCGAAATACTTCTGACAGGGATATTTCTTCAGTACTGGCTGGATTTTCTTGGGACAGAAGTCCCTTTAGATAATTACACTCAATCACCAGTGCAGAACCTTCAATATCGACTGTATAAAACTTTTGCAATGAGGCCGCTGCTTCTGTTATTTCTTCCACATCTAAGTGGCGCAAATTTGATAAAAATGCGAATCTGTTTAAAAACTCTGTGTACACAGCAGTTCTCTTATTCAACTCGGTGGAAAGTTTATCAATAATTATTACATAGTTTTCTTTCAGGCAACGGACCTGGTTTTCTCCCATTTCTTCATCTTCTTCAAGTTCAGATGAGTCTGATTCTGATTCATCAAAAAATTTTCTCCTTTTCCTCTGTCGTTTTGTGTTTTTGGGACAATCACGGTCTATGCCAAGAACATCTTTGATATCATTCAATTTCTTCTGCGCATCAGCAGTGAAAAAACTTGAGGCATTTCTTAGTTCGTCCACAAATTTATCGAGGACAGTATGCAAATTGATTAGATGAGACTGTATTTTCTGGCTTACAGAGTTGAATCCATTTAGTACATTTCCCCAAAACGATGCCATGAAAATTGTTTCAAAAGAAATTAGTTCTTTTAAAAGCCCTTTAGCTTTGCTCTTCGTAATTCCGTTCTCTTCTTGGCTATCAGTCAAACTCTTTAAACATTTTTCAATAGTCGAAAATTTTTATTTAAGCCTTTGCAAGCATCTTCTCTCGCTGACCATCTCGTTGTGCTTAGCGTTTTAACTGTTACGTTCTTCTCACCGGGTATGTTAAACGACTCAAGAATGTTCCAGCGATGGGTAGATGACGAGAAAAAATTGTATAGTGCTTGCAGTAAGTCGGAAAAGTTTTTCGCTACATTACAACATTCTGCAGCATGGGATCAAACTAAATTAAGAGAATGTCGAGAGCAAGAAACGTACGATATCAGTAGATTTATTTCTTTCAGCTTGGCTTGCAAACCGTAGTATATCCCTGACATGTTGTATGCGTTATCAAACGACTGTCCACGACAGTTTTGAATGTCTATTATGTGTCTTCAAAAACTCGAACACTGCTTCAGCAAGATGCAATACACCGCCAACTCGGCCATTTCGATCCATGGACAGCTGTTTCGAGCTCATTGTGCTCTCATCAGCATGGAATACGAAAGTAGTCGAGTTGCAGGCAAAAATCTATATATATAAAAGAAAGTCGTGTTAGTTACACTACTTATAACTCAAGAACGGCTGTACCGATATGGCTAAAAATTGGTGGGTAGGTAGCTTAGAGCCAGGAGACGGACATAGGCTATAATTTATGTGTGTCAGTTAGATAAATAGAAAAACTGTCTTATTGACTAAGCCTTTTTACTACGCCTTTTTTGACACCTCCATGGCTGAGCGACATAAAGCACACGTTCTGGCAGCTTCCGGTGCGCAGCAAACAGGTTGTAAGTTAGCGGTGCGTTGAGTGTTATTTGACTTTTTTGTGAAGTAAATTATAAACAAACGCGTTATTTCCTTTAAAACTATATGTGATAAGTTGTCAGAAACGATTGTCACTTAAGAGTTTTTACTCTTCTGAGCCTGAGAGGTAGAGAGCGCTTGATGGGATAGCTCCTGCACTGCAGTTAAAGAGGTTGCTCTTCTCACCACTATTCTATCTTCTCTTCTTCTATATATATAAAAGAAAGTCGTGTTAGTTACACTATTTATAACTCAAGAACGGCTGTACCGATATGGCTAAAAATTGGTGGGTAGGTAGCTTAGAGCCAGGAGACGGACATAGGCTATAATTAAAATGTGTCAGTTACATAAATAGAAAAACTGTCTTATTGACTAAGCCTTTTTACTACGCCTTTTTTGACACCTCCATGGCTGAGCGACATAAAGCACACGTTCTGGCAGCTTCCGGTGCGCAGCAAACAGGTTGTAAGTTAGCGGTGCGTTTGAGTGTTATTTGACTTTTTCGTGGAAAAAATTATAAACAAACGCGTTACTTCCCTTGAAATTTATATGTGATAAGCTGTCAGAAACGATTGCTCATTCCTAAGATCCCGATGATCCCAACCGATATGCCGTTTGAAATTAAAAGAATTCAATTTCCGATCCGTCTTGCATTTGTCATGACCTTTAACTAATCACAAGGCCAATCCTTAAAAGTTTGTGGTTTGAATCTAGAACATCATTGTTTTTCCCATGGTCAATTATATGTGGCATGTTTACGGGTCGGAAGACCATCTGCGTTGTTTCTTTTTGAGCCTGATAATAAAACAAAAAATGTTGTGCATCACAAGGTACTTTAGTGAAGAGCAACCTATGTACTAAAATACAGAAACAATAATGAATGATTAATGTAGGTACTTAACTTTTTTTGTATTTTCTAATAATAAAAAACTTAATAAATTCAAAAAAATTCTTATTTATTGCCTTTAAGGCGGAACAGAGTTCGCCGGGTCAGCTAGTCTATATATATAAAAGAAAGTCGTGTTAGTTACACTATTTATAACTCAAGAACGGCTGTAAAGATATGGCTAAAAATTGGTGGGTAGGTAGCTTAGAGTCAGGAGACGGATATAGGCTATAATTTATGTGTGTCAGTTACATAAATAGAAAAAATGTCTTATTGACTTCGCCTTTATACGAAGCCTTTTTTGACACCTCCATGGCTGAGCGACATAAAGCACACGTTCTGGCAGCTTCCGGAGAGCCGTAAACAGGTTGTAAGTTAGCTATGCGTTGAGTGTTATTTGACTTTTTTGTGAAATAAATTATAAACAAACGCGTTACTTCCCTTGAAATTTATATGTTATAAGCTGTCAGAAACGGATTGCCACTTAAGAGCTTTTACGCCTCTGTGGCTGAGAGGTGGGAAGCGCTTGGTGTGATAGCTCCTGATCTGCAGTTAAAGAGGTTGTTCTTCTTACTACTATTCTATCTTCTTCTATATATATAAAAGAAAGTCGTGTTAGTTACACTATTTATAACTCAAGAACGGCTGTACTGATATGGCTAAAAACTGGTGGGTAAGTAGCTTAGAGCCAGGAGACGGACATAGGCTATAATTTATGTGTGGTAGTTACATAGATAGCAAAAATGTCTCATTGACTTCGCCTTTTTACGAAGCCTTTTTTGACACCTCCATGGCTGAGCGACATAAAGCATACGTTCTGGCAGCTTCCGGAGCGCAGTGACAGGTTGTAAGTTAGCTATACGTTGAGTGTTATTTGACTTTTTTGTGAAATCTTATCTATCTATATATATAAAAGAAAGTCGTGTTAGTTACACTACTTATAACTCAAGAACGGCTGTACCGATATGGCTAAATCTATATATATAAAAGAAAGTCGTGTTAGTTACACTACTTATAACTCAAGAACGGCTGTACCGATATGGCTAAAAATTGGTGGGTAGGTAGCTTAGATCCAGGAGACGGACATAGGCTATAATTTGTATGTGTCAGTTACATAAACATAAAAATCGTTTTATTGACAAAGCCTTTTTTGACACCTCCATGGCTGAGCGACATAAAGCAGGCGTTCTGGCAGCTTCCGGAGCGCAGTAAACAGGTTGTAAGTTAGCGGTGTGTCGAGTGTTATTTGCCTTTTTTGTGAAATAAATTATAAACAAACGCGTTACTTCCCTTGAAATTTATATGTGATAAGGAGTCAGAAACGATTGTCATTTAAGAGTTTTTACGCCTATGAGGCTGAGAGGTAGAAAGCGCTTGGTGGGATAGCTCCTGGACTGCAGTTAAAGAGGTTGCTCTTCTCACTACTATTCTATCTTCTTCTATATATATAAAAGAAAGTCGTGTTAGTTACACTATTTATAACTTAAGAACGGCTGTACCGATATGGCTAAAAATTGGTGGATAGGTAGCTTAGAGCCAGGAGACGGACATAGGCTATAATTTATATGTGTCAGTTACATAAATAGAAAAACTGTTTTATTGACTAAGCCTTTTTACTAAGATTTTTTGACACCTCCATGGCTGATCGACATAAAGCACACGTTCTGGCAGCTTCCGGAGCGCAGTAAACAGGTTGTAAGTTAGCGGTGCGTTGAGCCTAATTTTACTTTTTCTTGAAGTAAATTATAAACAAACGCGTTACTTTCCTGGAAATTTATATGTGATAAGCTGTCAAAAACGATTGCTCATTCCTAGGATCCCAATGATCCCAACCGATATGCCGTTTGAATTTAAAAGACTTCAATTTCCGATCCGTCTTGCATTTGCCATGACCTTTAACAAATTACAAGGCCAATCCTTAAAAGTTTGTGATTTGAATCTAGAACATGACTGTTTTTCCCATGGTCAATTATATGTGGTCGGAAGACCATCCGCGTTGTTTGTTTTTGCGACTGATAATAAAACAAAAAATGTTGTGTATCACAAGGTACTTAAGTGAAGAGCAACCTATGTACTAAAATACAAAAACAATAATGAATGACTAATATAGGTACTTATTTTTTTTCTAATAATAAAAAACTTAATAAATTCAAAAATTTGCTTATTTATTGCCTTTAAGGTGGAACAGAGTTCGCCGGGTCAGCTAGTCCTCTTATAAAGCAAAGAGAGAAAAAAAAACTGGTAGCTAATGTAAAATTAGAATACCAGCGAGCGACCGCACTTGGTACGGTACAACTCGTAAATTTTTTAGGCAGGAAATAAATTCTGAAATTATTTTGTTGTTTGCGGAAATTTTTGATTGATACAATCTGTCGCCCCCTAAAATTTGCCGCCCTGGGCCCGGGCCCATGTGGCCCATGCCTAAATCCGGGCCTGATTATTGTTCCAATATCCACTAAACATGGCAGCAATTTTAATAGAAGAGGATACAAATTTGATAGAAGATGACAATATCGAGCTGCCCTGTCCGACGTATAATAAATACTTCACAGTTGTTGAAAAGAGTGAAAATGGAAATTTTACAGTTTCGTGCAAACTTTGCACTTTGAACAAAAAACTTTCTGTTTCTAAGTCATCTGCATACAATTTAAAATTGCATATTGAAGTAAGTTAAGCATTCTAAGTTATGTTTCACACTTCAGATAGCTTATTTATTAATATTTCATAATGAATACTAGTACCGTTTTGTATGTTTTTCATATTTCTTTAGTTTTGCTTCTTTAGTGATGGAGTATTGATATATATATTAAAATAATAAAAATTAATTATTAAATATTTTTGACATCATTTGACATAATTGGAAAAACGTTTTCATTTCATTTTATCGGTGGCGTATTAATGGGGATGGTGTCCAGACCGAGACCCAACCCCTCAAGGACGTAGCCAGGACTCACGTTAGGGGTGTGCAAGTAGTGGCACCCCAATAGGAGGTCACTCTGACCTCCCAAAAAGTTCTTATCCGATACAAATTGGCTGATGAAATTTGAAAACATTGAGACAGTATTGTAAGGCTGAACTTCTTCATTTTATTTTATTTTTTTTTCTTTAATTGATTAATTTATTTATTTTCGTGATGCCTCGCGTCTCTTACAGTAGACATAGATAAGAATGCATTCTTGTATTTTATTTATTTATTTTTTAATCATTCAGTAAAGTTCCGAGTTTCATTCGGTAAATTGAATTTTCTCCTCAAAAACAAGCAAGCTTACTTACAATATTTCACCCTAAAATGTTTATTCTTCGCATACTCAGATTAAAAAAGTTGTTTTCATGCTAAAAGACAAATTTGGGTTTGGTACAAGGATCCGTGTTAGGTAAAGAATGAAGCTGATTTTCTGATAAGTGGCGCCAAGGACTTAAAACTTATTGATGGGAGAGGAGGAGAAGGGGGGGGGGGGAGACTCTCAATGAACGAATGAAATTCCAAATTTCACCGAGTAATAAAATACGAACTTATTTGTCTGCACCAGCATGTTGCAATGAAAAGCAGGAAAGGGGACAAAATCGTTTGTCAAAAAAATAAATAAAATGGGAGGTCACAGTGACCTCCCATTGGCTCTGATCTGGGGGGTGCAGCTGCACCCCCCTAGCTACGCCCTTGCCAACCTCCCTGAAGCTCAAAATTAAATTCCTACAATGAAAATTCAATTTTTTTTCTCATATGTTTTTGAAAAGTAGCGAAGTAGCGACTACTTTTCAAAAGTAGTGTAGCGCGCTACATTGAAAAAAAAAGTAGTTGTAGCTGTAGTTAACTACATTTATAAGAAAGTAGTTGTAGTTGTAGTTCGCTACAAAAAATCTGTAGTTTTTCCAACCACTGGTACAAAGAAGGGCTACAAGGTTAGTAAACGGATTTTCTAATTTAGACTATGATTCCAGACTTAGTATGCTTAATATGTATAGTCTTGAGCAAAGGAGGACCAGATGGGATATGATTCAGTTATTTAAATTTATTAAAATGAATGATGTTGCAGGGTTAGTTTTTTGCCCAAAATGCAGGACAAGGGGTCATTGTTTTAAGCTGTTCAAATCTCAGGCTAATCTGGAAATTCGAAAAAATTACTATTTTAGCAGGGTAGTGGGAACTTGGAACAGTTTACCTGAAGAGGTGGTAAGGAGCAATGGAGTAGATAGCTTTAAGAGGGCCATTGATCTTCATTGGGGTCTTTAATTTGACTAGGACCAGCCCAGTTGGGCCCAGAGCCTGCTGCTGGTCGTCGCATTTGTATTTGCATTTGTATATACACAGATCGACAGATACACAGACACGTCAACTTTATAACCCGCTTTCTTGTTGCATCTTGGGTTAAAAATGAGAATTGAAACTAAGTCATGGGATAAAAATGTACATATGCAATTTCCATTTTCCGGAAGTATTTTAGTGATACACAAGACGGAAATATTAAATGATAAAGGAAATGGAAAACAAATGAAGTGTGATTGAACTTAAAAATAAAAATAATTATCTTGTAAACTATTTCTGCTTGAGAGTGAAAAATGAGCGAAAAAAAGTATCAACACTTTTTTTTTCCTCACTTCCAAACACACAAAATGTGTAGATTGAATACTAGACTCATTGCTATCTAAGTAAGTAGGGGAATGTGGGGCAAAGTGAAATGGTAAAATATTTTCAGTTTGCAGTGCCACCTATTTAAAAATATTTTAACTAAGTTACTATACATATAGTTGATGCCTATCAAAAAATAAGTAGCTCCAAAGATCAACGAAAAATAGTATACAAGACATTTTAAAATTTGATACCTTTATTGTAATATTCGTGGTTTTTCAAAAATATATCTTGTTATTATAAATGATAAAATTTTTGTAATTGTCATTTGAACTATTAATTGAGATCTACTGATGTCCAGTGCAATCCTTATTTAGTTCATATTAGACATTTTTTGTTTTCAAATGTTCAATGTAATTTGTCAAGTGCACGCGGGGCAAAGTTCATTTCGTTTACTTATTCATTCATTTATTAAATCACGTACGTATTTCTTCAATTATTAATTTATTTACATTCTTTTACTTAATTATATGGGCAATTCCACGAAACGGGAGAAATCACACAAAAAATAAATAAATAAATAAATAAATGTACCAATAGTTTTTTACTTCATATGATGTAAAAAGAATGAATTTTTATAAAATTACGCTAAAAAGGTTAGAAACTCATTTCTTGTAAGTTTTATAGGTAAGTTTTGACAACATCATTTTTTGCACTTGTTTTCTGGTATTAGAGCTACTGAAAATTTATCTGTCTTTTTACTTATGAAATTAACTAGTATATCTACAGACTTATTTTTTATTGAAATTTAGTTTATGAATAAAGAGATTAAGCCAACAAAAAAGTTTTCAACTGTTATATTTATTTTGTAAACAATTTTTATAAATTAGTCCTCACATTCATGTGACGTCAGTTACAAAATTTTATAAAAGTTTGTTTTGCTTAAACACAACTAAACCCAAAGTTATAACAAGTCAAATTCTCTTTATTTATGATGATATCTTTAATATTCTTCACTTAAATATTTAAAACTAGTTGAATTTATATGTTTAAAACTTGCTTGAAATACGTAACATCAGTCACATTTCTCTTTCCAATAAGATATTTTAAACAAACATCACAAATTTCACCTGTTGAAAAAGGCAACACAGGAGCTGAGAGAAATTTAAAATGACGAAAAATTTGAATATTAGTAAATGAAAAACAAAGCCTATGATAAAATGAGCAGAGAGAAAAGAGAACGTTTTTTTTTTTTTTTTGAAGTGATCATCTAGCTACGCTACCAAAGTAAGTTTAGAATCTAGTTTAAAGAAAGATAAATTAGGAAAAGAAATAGAAGAAAATGCAAAGCACAAAAGAGCCCGATTTCAAATAGCATCTGCCTCATGTTTTTACTTTTAAATTGAAACTGGGCAAACAAGTACTCCTAACTCTCTGTGTATGAAATTCCCGTTAAAACAAAGTGCTTGCCAAGGGAAAGTTAACATGGTTAAGCAATTTTGAACCTTTTAGATCTTAGGAGTCACGTACCAGGCTGTGAAGACATTAAAACTCTTCGGAATAATGATGACTCTAAAGATAAGATGCTAAAAAAAGATCTGCAATACTCCTAGAAGCAGATTCATTATTTGTGAAACAGTATCTACTTATATTAAAAACTGAGTATCTTTCTAACTATCTTTCTTTCTAACTATCTTTCTTTCTAACTATCTTTCTTTCTAACTATCTTTCTTTCTATCTTTCTATGTCACGCTTCTTTCTCCTGAACGCCAATGAACTGAAAGTCGAACCAGGTACCGATAGATAGGTAATTTTTCAAGCTTCATTAGTTTCAATCTATATAATTATACGATTTTAATTAGCGAAGATATCAATTAATAAGTAGTCAAGTTTAAAGCGATTAAGCCTAATAAATGATCAAATATGAAATCAATTCTTGCATTGCAAAACGTGGTTGCCATGCCATGAAACAGTAATAAAAATGAAAATGAGAATTTTGAATGAAGGCTTAACTAAATCAAACACGAAACTCATAAGCGGGCGACTTACTTAGGCAGGAATTCAAGTGAAACACGGACGATCGCAACTCACCAATGCAATCGCAAATTCCCAAATTTGTGGATTCAAGTGAAACGAATTCACTTGAATTCGACTTCCAATAACGATTGCAATATGCGATCGCCTCGAAGCGATTGCAATGGTGTTTCACTTGAATTCGGCCCATAGTATTTTTATCGCTAGCTACTTGTAATATTTTGAAACATTCATTTGTTGAAGAGCCATCTACTTATATTAAAAACTGAGTATCAATGTCTGCTTTTTCTCCTTTGAGCGAGCTGAACTTACTGAAACTTTCCTCACCATCTTGAAGGCGCGAAGCATCTCAATAATTCGAATGATTTTTTTTATACAGGAAAAAAGTAAAGGCGTGAAGCGCCTGTTAGCGAGCCGCCTTGGCGGGGAGTAGTTTGACATTTTCCTCACTACTTTCAGGGCACGAAGTGCCCGTGCAACGCCGGGCCACGTTCGTGGTACGTCTTGAAATCGAATGAACATTAAATTATATCAAATAAAACTTCAGAATGAGGTAAAAGTTAGAGAGGGGGGACGTTATGCATCAACATGCCGCAGGAAGCTAATCTAGCTGCCCTGGCAGCTAGTATATAAATAAAAATTGAGAAAGCAAATTTGTGGCATTGAACCAAAAGTATGTTTTTTTATGTAGCAAATTGCAGTGCACTATTTCCCTGTACAATTACCACAAAAGCTTCATAATAACCTACACTACATAATGAAATTGCCCCACATTATTTTCCTAAATATTCGGAGAACTTCAATATTAGAGAAGAAAATCCAAATCAAACGATTGTATGAGCATATTTTTTGTACCATGCAAAAAGGTTTTTATACTACATTTCAAGAAATGTGAAAATATTTTAACTATTATCCCCGGATTAGTAGTTCTGTTATCAATAGCTATATTTGAGTAATATTTTTTAATAAATCAGAAGTTGGAGCAGGTATTTAGCAGCAACGGTTTTTTTTTGGCAGTGATAGTTTGAATCATCAAAAGTTCAAAACTGTTTTTCAAAGTTCAGAATACGTTCTAAAATTGAAGACTGCTGCAGGAGAAAGGGTTCTTGTGGAATGTGATGGTCAATTCTATGAGATGAAGTTAGTGGCATTCAAAAGTATAAATAGCAAGTTAATGTCAAGTTTTTAGCAGTAAAATATTTGGAAATGGCCGGACAATGTGAATGAAATTTATAATTCACAAAAAAATGCACTGCAGAAATTTACCACACTAGATATATAAATGGAGCATAATAATTTTCATTTCGTGATATAACATTAAAAATATAACTTTTATAACTTTATGGCTGTATTTTTCTTGTGAATTAAATATGCTTCTTACAATTTTAAACAAAAAAGTGCTAATTTTATTTTTAACTAGAAATAATTTATCATTGCAGCATTTTTTTGTAAACGTAACATCAGTTACAAAATCTTAGTATCATCAGTCACGGGTACTAAATAATTTCTATACTGTCAGTTTTAAAGTTTTTCCGATGAAGCAAGGTATTTTCATAAAGTCTAAGATCTCTGTTTTAAGGTGGTAACAGCTGTTCAGTTTTGATGTTTTTAGTTTGAAGAGAATTTAAAATTATACACAAGTAAATGTTTTCAATGTCTCTTTTGAGTCATTCCATGTGAAAAGAGCAAAAATGAGAAAAAAGTAGTGGCCGCATGGCAATAGATTTTTATACAATTTGGTACACAGGTTTATTTTGTGCATATATCGAAATACTATTGGCAAAAATATAAAAACATTTCTTCTTCAGCCATTTATGAATAAGTTATTAAAAGATTTTAATAACTCTAATGAGCATTGAAATTGGTTTTCATTGGAAAAATATCCTGTTAAACCACGGGGAAAATATCTAAGCTCCCCACGCCCTTTCATCACGAATGAGTTATTCACACATTTTGAAATGAAATATAGAGCTGCCCCTTGATGAACAAAATGTTTGCTTTCCGTTGAATGGTCCGTAAACAAGGTGTTCGGTTTTTCCTTGCATGAATTTATTTTCGCAACCGTTCATTCTAGATGCAAACTTCCAACGGCAAAAATACTCAAAACGAGGGGTAGAGATAAAATATTCAAAGTTTGAAGCGCAAAAATAAATAAATAAATAAATAAATAAGTAAATAAATAAAAAATACGAGAAGTAACTTTTTATACGGATCCTAGGTAACCTAAATTAAGAGAAATCAAGAACGTGCACAAAAACAATTTAAACAAAAAACTGCGACATTAGTGCGACCAATATGAAATTACAACCCCTTAACCCATTAATGCCTGACATCTTTTTTTCCAAAGATATTTTGTATACTGGTTACAAACAGTATTTAATAGACAGGAAAAATAATAATAAAAAAATTATGTAATTTTTTTTTATTTTTAAGGAAAGAAAAATCGTCCCTTAAAAGTTACGATAGACCCCAGAGGGTACATACTTTTTTTACTAAAAATTTTTTCTGCCTACGATATAATATTCAAAAAGACATTTTATAAGAAGAAATAAAATCAGCAATTAACATAAACTGAGAAGCTGGGAATGGCTTTGAAAATTTAGCTTTTTTCCTTGAGATTGTGAACGATGTCATATTTGACAAAAATCATATTAAAACTGTAACAGAACACACTTTACAATGGTTATGTGCTGCAATCTGTTAAAAACAAATTGAAACAATACCAAGGTACTCATTGAACACTATTATTTGGTTGAAATGTTCATTTTGGGGGAAATTCAGACCCTCTTTTGGACCGTCCCCAAAAAGGAACGGGGAAATGGGTTAAAATTTAGCATATGGGAGCCCATGATGGTCACCACGGACCATCGATAGATCTGTGTGGGATATGAAGATCGCGGAGAGTGTGGCGCGCGAAGAAGGTCGAGGTGCGAGAAAACGAAATTAATTTCCATTAGTTTACTTTCCGAATCCGCGAGGGGGGGTCAAGGCTGCTCACGCGGACCGAATGCGGAATGGGGCCTCGTGACTCGGGCCCCGTGGGAACACAGATTCCGACAAAGATAGCACATATCCCTGCCGGGGCCTTGAACCTCCACCCTCGTTAATTACCCGGAGCCGAAACAAACACTAGCGACACTTCGTATCAACAGGCGGAGATTATTTCTCTATGTTGGGCCCCAGACCCTCTTGTAAGCAGAGGTTAGGGAAATATTCCTTTATATGGGATACTAAAAATTTGAAGACTCTAAAACTCGTTAGAATGGAAAATAATACTTATATTCCGTGTGTGGATTCTATGAGGAACGATATTTTAACCCATTAATGCCTGACATTTTTTTCCAAAGATATTTTGTATGCTGGTTACAAACGGTTTTTAATGGACAGGAAAAATAATTAAAAAAAAAAAAAATCATGTAAAAAATATTTTTTTTTTTTATTAAGGAAAGAAAAATCGTCCCTTAAAAGTTACGATAGTATCCAGAGGGTACATACTTTTTTTACTAAAATTTTTTCTGCCTACGATATAATATTTAAAAAGACATTTTATAAGAAGAAATAAAATCAGCAATAAACCTAAACTGGAAAACTGGGAATAACCCGTGTGCAGTTGACAAATGACATTGAGCATTTAAAATTAAAAAATTGCCTAATATAAATTAAATAAGGACTGCACTGGATATCAGTAGATCTCAATTAATTTTAAATGATAATTAAACTTACCCCGGAGTCGGGGTAGGTTGGCAGATACATCAGGGTATGTTGGCATAACATTGTTTGAAATGATAAATTGGCAGCAATATAGCAATTTTTTTATTTTTTAAATGTTTATTTAAATATATTATAAGGTAATATATCAAAACAAAGCTTTAGAGCACAGGTATGAGCATTGTAGGTACGTTACAAATGCTTCATGTCAACTGCGAATGATGGGTTCTTACTCATCTGAATGGAGAGGTAATCTTCCATTCAGATGAGCGTCGGGCGGCTCTAGTCACATTCAATACTTTGTAGTTTTCACCATAGTGGAGACTGAAAAGTCCTCGTTATCGACTTGAAGTATTTGCCCTGGATATTTGCGGGCTTCATACTGCACTACCCCATACTCACCTAATCAGCCCCTACAGCAGCATTTCGAAAAATATTATTTGTTTTTAAAGCTATTAAAGAAAGCTTCCTTCTTCTTTTAAACTTGAATAAGATTTCTGTTGGTTTCTGTAAGCAACAAAATTGTTTCTCTTTCGGCTTATTTTTTCATCATACTTTTAGGAATTATAGTTGAATCATAACTAAAACTGAGTATTCTTTCTGCGATATCAATTTATTATCAACTGACCTTTTAATTTTATGCCACAGGCAAAGTCGTTCGGGTACCGCTAGTCATGTTATAATAACAATAAATATTTTCGAAAAACCACGAATATTACAATAAAGGTATAATTTTTTGGCTTGTATAATATTTTCGCTAACCTTAGGAGCTACTTTTTTTTTGACAGGAATAAATTATATGTCTAGGAACTTGGCTAAAATATTACTAGATAGGTGGCGATACAAACTGAAAATATTTTACCATTTCACTTTGCCTCACCTAGAAGTAAAGGGGAAGTGCTTAAAAGCTCATATCAACAGGTTGAGCGAAGATTATTTCTGCATTGGTTCCAAACCCTTTTGTAAACAAAGGTTAGAGAAATCTATTCCTTTATGGGACACCATAAAGTTATCAAAGTTAAAGGTCAAGTGAGAAAAGTTAAAAATTCATTAAAATGGAAAAGGATATTTCGGCTGCTAATTGTATGAGGGCAGCATTTCACAGAACAACTAAAGTACATTAGAACTTTATTAATCCGGACTGAAAAGAGATGCATTTTGCCTGAGTTAACGAAAGTCCGGCTGGGTTTAACAAAATAACCTATAAACTGATCCAAGGCACATAAACCGCTTTACACTGTAAGGATTGCATTTTTTATTCAAGAGAAAGGAATATATAACTGCATAAAAGAAAATAACAAATATGCATTTAAAAAATACAAAATACAGCCAACGAAATAACATTATTGCTCTAATTCGTCTATTTTTATTCAGTCATTTCTAGTGGAGTGACATTGATATCGATGTTTTCGAAACATCAATGTTTATATTGAAGCATCCATGTTTTTTACATTGATGTTTGGGGGTCGATGCTTTTTCTAACATTGATGTTTCGCGTTCAATGATTTTTCGATGTTGATGTTTTATACTTCAGCAAAAGTGTTTCTAAGAAATGCAAATATGTTTACAGTAATGATGAAAGTTTTAGTATTCTTACTTAAGAGATCTATCACATCAGGAAAAGTTTTCTATAGGTAATTGTCTAAAGAAGCAGACTTGCATTGCAGAAAAGTAAACAACCCATTTTTCCAGGGTACTTTTAAAAAGACAATTGAATGTTTCTCAAATTTTCTCTAAAGATAAACTTGAGTGATTTTGCTATAGAAGTCTTCTAAGATATAGCATTTCAAGTCGCTATAAATATTTGTATCCTTCAAATATAATTCATGTCTAAAGTTAAATAAACTTTGTATAATTCTTCCATTCCATTGTGTTGAAGTTTTTTGTGTGTGTACGTTATCGACTTTGAAAAATGTTACACATTTCACTAATTGATTAGTTCTCAAATTGTTAACTAACTTACTTTCGGTTTTTGTGTTATTCGAGTGGAAATTTAAAAGATTTTACGAAATAATTCCAAATAATTTGCATTGACGTTTCAATTTTTTGTATGTATAAGTTATTTATCCTTTTATATTACTTTATTTGGAATGTTAATAACTAAATTTCCTCATTTTTAGCATTAGTTCTTCTTTAACAATTAAAAAATCCTCTTAATTAATAAATTGATTAGACAGAATTCAGTACCAAAATTGAAACATTTTTTGAAAAGTTTATCAAGCAGGAATATACGTAAAAAAGCTCGATTCTTCAAGTATCGATATTTTTGGGTTGATGTAGCGACCGCATAGATGTTTTAATTTTGAACATCGAAGTATTGAAACACAGATGTATTTTCATCGATGTCGTACCACTAGTACGTACATCTAAATCGCTGTCCGGATCAAGAGAAGTCCGGTTTAACAGGATTTGGTTTATTGAGGGTTTAGTGTATCTAGAATCAAAGGTATGTAAGTGCCAATATTAAATGTTTGGATCCAGTTCAAATGGTAGGAGAACCTCTCTTCTGTTTTGCGGGTTAAAAGATGGTAATAATAGCTAGCTGGAATATAGTTTTACGTGATTACCGGCTGAAGAGTCTTTCCAAAATGGAGCGTGTCTTGAGAGTGTTCGGAACCTGGATTTTCGAAACTGATTTGATACTGATTTAAGGAGAGAAGGAGGGAATACTTAGTAAGTAAATTTCATTGATTGACAGAGTAACATCCTGAAGTTTCTGAAAAATGCTGAAATTAAATCATAAAATTATCAGTTTTGATATTTAAGACAGAAGTATTCAAATGTAGTGACTATTATTAGACCTAAAATTTTAGACCTAAGTCCATAAAAATAACGAAAAATAGGTATTATGCATAAAACTTCAGAAATGCGTTGTTGTTCTTGAATGAAGAATGTATGATTTATGTGCATACATTGGTTGAGGAACAATTTAGTTGATCACAGTTATAATGTACCCATTTCCCACTACTGATCATGGGAAAGAGTTATTTGCAGAAATGTTTCCCGATTCAAAAATTACGGCAAAGTATCGTAGTGGTTGGACCAAAACGACTACTATTGTTAAAAAGATAGCTGAAAGTACGATTTCGGGTATGTTTTCGGTTTTGAACACCGAAAAACCGTTTGCCATAAGCACATATTTTAGTAAAGATGTCAACGATGTAAATACCTACCCAGTGCAGTTTCTGACAACAGGAAGTGTGAAAGTTCAAACTATGTCTCTTTCCCTGCAAGAATACGGTAATAATAACGGGGATGATACTATTTCTTACACGGATCAGTACTTTCTTGTTTTGTCACATTTCCCCCTCTATTCATTTTAATTCAATTGCATGATAAAAACAATATGGAAATCATCTTGAAAAGCGAAATTTAACTCAAATGGCTTATGAGAATTCCTTAAAACTTTCATGTTGTGACTCAGAAAACTGAAACTATGTTGCGACTAATGAAAATGGTTGTCAAGACTGCTGTAGACCCTGCTAAAACATTTTACGTGCTGTTGATCCCTCTGTATAAAAGTGGTAAAACCATTTCTTGCCTATGTTTAAAATAATTTCTTTATTTGCGTTATCGGCTCTCTCAGATCTACTTCTCTCTACGGCTCGCTACATTTCTCCGTTCGCAATAAGCATTTACCGAACTCATATGGCTACTGGAACATGAACGGAGCGTGTCTTTGGAGAGATAAGAAAATGGATAAGTCACGAAACAGAGTTCTGATCAAAAGATTCTCGGGCTTCGGCTGCAAAGTCTTTTTCCACGAATGCTGCCGATGTCTTCACTCAATAGATTTGCATCGCAAGCTTCCGCAGATAGATCAAATGAAATGATTGTTGGTGAATTCGACAATAAACACCTCGCAGACCAGCTATGAATGATGAATTTTTAGACTTTTTTTGGGCTGAGTGGTTCTGAACACACAGAAAAGTACAAATATAAAAAAAAAATCTTATTATTATTATTATTATTATTATTATTTGAGAAAATTCAGACCTCTTGAAGTTATTTTTTTGTACCTTCGAAAATCGATGGTACAAAAGCAACATCAAAATATGATCCCGAGTGACTAGATAATATGCAATTAAATCGTGTTGAAAACAAATACAGTGAACTCTCACTTATACGTCGCCTCATTTATGCGCCTTTTTCCCTTATACGACGATTTTGAATGGTCCCAGCACATTCCATAGCAAAATAATGATAGTATCATTCGCTACTGCGTCGCTCTAAAGATAAATATTTCACTTATGCCGCCGAATTTTCAGTAAAAGTTTAAAAAATTTAATTTATTTTCTTTAAAAAAATAAGTACTTCCCTCTTAAATTCTTCGCCTTTATTGCTCACGGAAGGCATTTTTTCTTCATGAACTAGAGTTTGGATAGGGACGATTATCTATTATGCATCATTTTAAAGGAAACAGTTTGTAATAAAGGTATGCTAGAATATTTGTTTTCTCTTTATCATCGTAGTTACGTTACAGTAATTGGCAAACCGTACTAATATGTCCCTATTCTATACAAACATTCTTATTCATTTTCTCATTCGAATCTATGCTGGGTTTTAGTCCTGCAAATAGGCTGGTTCACTTATACGTCTCTCTCATTTATGCGCCTTTTTCGATTGGTTCCTTGGACCGGCGCATAAGTGAGAGTTCACTGTTATAAGATTGTATTCAACATACACTGAAGTGACAAAAGTCATGGGATAGCAATATGCAAATTTTCAGATGGCAGTAGCATCGCATAGAACAGGTATAAATGCGCAGTGCTTTTACAGAGCTTTCATTTCTGTTCAAGTTATTCATGTGAAGAGGTTTTAACGTGATGATGACCGCACGACGTGAATTAACAGACTTTGAACGCGGAATGTTAGTTGGAGCTAGACGCATGGGTCATGCCATTTCGGAAATCGTTAGAGAATTCAACATTCCCAGATCCACTGTGTCAAGAGTGTGCCGAGAGTATGAAATTTCAGGCATAACATCCCACCATGGACAGCGCAGTGGTCGACCGCCTGCACTTAAAGATCGAGACCGGCGACGTCTGCAAAGAGTCGTAAATTCTAACAGACAAGCAACACTGCGTCAAATCACCGTAGAAATCAATGTGGGACGTACAATGGACGTGTCTGCTAGAACTGTGCGGAGAAATTTGGATTTCTTGGGCTATTCCAGCAGAAGACCGACTCGAGTGCCTTTACTGACAGAACGACATCGCTTGCAGCGACTCTCGTGGGCACGTGAGCATATCGGTTGGTCCCCAGATGAATGGAAAACCGTGGCCGGGGGCCCTACTCTCATTGTATCGTCAATATAGTCGATACCGAGAATACGGGTTTTTTGTGCCCCGTGACGTCACATCTCGTGAGACACGAATAATCGCTAATCTCAAAGCCACTTCTAATTTAAGGTATCTAGAATCGCGCCGAGAAGTTTACGACAGGGTAAGAAGACGTGAGATGCCTTCCTCGGCAGTGAGAAGCTGTTTGTTTATTCCATTTTTTCTCAACGCGAAGTGTGACATAATGTTTATAAGTTCTGAAAATGCGTGGTTTAGTATGTTTTTACATTGAGAGTCAAGATTTTTTCTTTATTTTGCGTTTGAATTTGGGAGAGGCATCCATTTATCGGCAGTAATTGGAACTCTGCAACTTTGCCGATTATCTATAATCATCTTATTTTACTGATTAATTGGCCAAAATTTTGCAAATTGAAATTACTTTAAGGTATGCCCAAAACTTGAATTTATATGTTTACTTAACCAGGGTGTCGATCTAACCCAGGGGGAGGGATACATTTCCTTTAATAAAATGAGCTCTTTACTCAAATTTTATTTTCTACCAGAGGAGGGGGAGCATTTCGTTTTTATCGTGTCGTTTTTAAGTTTAATTTTTCCTCACAGAATAATTGAATCATTGTTATTCAAGTCTTAAAATGATAGCAAAAGCATAAAACATGAATTTGTTTCTTTCAATTCTCAAACATAAAGTGTTTTAAATGCATTTTGGAAAAAAAGATCCGCAGACATGTGATTTAGGATCTCCGTTTTTCTCTTATGAATTGCCCCAAAAATAGGGACTTGTACTGAATATTTAGAGAGTGAATATATATCTCTTATTGCGAAAAGGCCAAAATATCGCGAAAAGCAAAATTGAGTCTATCAAAATCATTGCAAAAAGCGCAGACCATGCAGTAATTTTTACCCCTCTCAAACAACAAATGTTTTAAATACACGTTTTGAAAAAGTCATACCTAGACACAGGGCACGACTTTGTAGGACATTGAGCACGAGCTTTATGTGCTGCCCCCCCCCCCCCCAAATAAAAACAGTATAATGAAGTAGTAAAATATTTTGGATTTCAAGTTTTCGAAAGAGTATTTTTTAATTTATTTTTTATCCTGTCATAGTGCGATATGAAATTTCTCCATTTTAAAAACTTTAGATGGATTTAAGGCCTTTTTTTGCCCTGCCCAGACATGTGATTTTTAAAGACTGAAAATACAACTATTATTGCGAAAACAAAAATGAGTAACGCAAAAAGGGGACTTTTACTTAAAGCCTGAATTTAAAACTATTATTGCGATAAAGTCAAAATATCGCTGAAAACAAAGTCATGAAGTTAAATGATTTAATTTAACAAATATTTTTAAATATTAGTATTACTTTTTTAAAGTATTTATAAATTTTTTCATGTTTAGTCGAAGCATTTGATACATTGAAATGAATTCGTATAATGTATTTCGACACCTTACTTCGCTTACGCTTGTATGCTCGTATGTGTTGAAAAGATGTACTAATTGCGATTTAATATTCTAATATTTTTAAATTCCTGAAACACAACACCTTAATCTGCCCGAATGCTTTTAATATTTGGCTCTCAAATCGTTTTGCCATCTATTTCGGAGGCTAAGCTAAACCAGAAAGTTAAAGCAAAATGCACGCGGGAATGTTGATGTAACGCGAGTGAGATATACTGTCATTTGATTGGTCAATCATTTTTCCTTCTCGATACGCGGCAGAAGGAGAGAAAATTCTCGCTTGGGCACATTAGGGCTTTCAGAGTAGTACAAAATTTGACAAGTGACTACTTTTTCGGCTATTCTTGCTTGTCGTGAGGGAGTAATAGACGTCACTGGAAGTTCCAGGAAGTTTCAGAGTAGGGCCCCTGGGGCCCTACTCTCATTGTATCGTCAATATAGTCGATACCGAGAATACGGGTTTTTTGTGCCCCGTGACGTCACATCTCGTGAGACACGAATAATCGCTAATCTCAAAGCCACTTCTAATTTAAGGTATCTAGAATCGCGCCGAGAAGTTTACGACAGGGTAAGAAGACGTGAGATGCCTTCCTCGGCAGTGAGAAGCTGTTTGTTTATTCCATTTTTTCTCAACGCGGAGTGTGCCATAATGTTTATAAGTTCTGAAAATGTGGTTTAGTATGTTTTTACATTGAGAGTCAAGATTTTTTCTTTATTTTGAGTTTGAATTTAGGAGAGACATCCATTTATCGGCAGTAATTGGAACTCTGCAACTTTGCCGATTATCTATAATCATCTTATTTTACTGAGAAATTGCCCAAAATTTTGCAAATTGAAATTACTTTAAGGTATGCCCAAAACTTGAATTTATATACAGGGTGTCCACTCCAATCGTGGACCAATAGCTAATTTCTAAACCGTTAGAGATAAGCATATAGTTTATTTGGGAAAACATCTCCAAATTATGAAAGGAATTTTGTGTCTATTCAATGTTTTTCAAAAAATCAAATTTTGAAAGAGTTACGAAATTTAAATTTTTATACAGCCCCCCAATCCTATCAATCATAGTTAGTAAAACATTCTTGACACTGTAACGTTTAAAACTAAAAAAAATCACTCTTCTACGACAAAAATTGACCGAGTTATGACGTTTTGAAAAATCAAGATTTTGAAGGATTTCGCATACGGTCCCTTAAGCGATCTCTCGATGACGTCATGAAACAATGCAAAATCTTGATTTTTCAAAACGTCATAACTCGGTCAATTTTTGTCGTAGAAGAGTGATTTTTTTTTAGTTTTAAACGTTACAGTGTCAAGAATGTTTTACTAAATATGATTGATAGGACTGGGGGGCTGTATAAAAATTTAAATTTCGTAACTCTTTCAAAATTTGATTTTTTGAAAAACATTGAATAGACACAAAATTCCTTTCATAATTTGGAGATTTTTTCCCAAATAAACTATATGCTTATCTCTAACGGTTTAGAAATTAGCTATTGGTCCACGATTGGAGTGGACACCCTGTATTTACTTAATCAGGGTGTCGATCTAACCCAAGGGGGAGGGATACATTTCCTTTAATAATAATGAGGATTTATTTCCTTTAATAAAATGAGCTCTTTACTCAAATTCTATTTTCTACCAGGGGAGGGGGGGAGCATTTTGTTTTTATCGTATCGTATTTAAATTTAATTTTTCCTCACAGAATAGTTGAATCATCGTTTTTCAAGTCTTAAAATGACAGCAAAAGCATAAAACATGAATTTGTTTCTTTAAATTCTCAAACATAAAGTGTTTTAAATGCATTGAGGAAAAAAGATCCGCAGACATGTGATTTGGGATCTCCATTTTTCTCTTATGCATTGCCCCAAAAATAGGGACTTGTACTTAATATTTAGAGAGTGAATATATATATATATATCTTATTGGCGAAAAGGCAAAAATATCGTGAAAAGCAAAATTGAGTCTATCAAAATCATTGCAAAAAGCGCAGCACATGCAGTAAATCTTACCGCTCTCAAACAACAAATGTTTTAAATACACGTTTTGAAAAAGTGATACCTAGACACAGGGCACGACTTTGTAGGACATTGAGCTCGAGCTTTATGCGCTCCCCCCCCCCCAAATAAAAACAATATAATGAAGTAGTAAAATATTTTGAATTTCAAGTTTTCGAAAGAGTATTTTTAAATTTATTTTTTATTTTGTCATAGTGCGATATGAAATTTCTCCATTTTAAAAACTTTAGATGGATTTAAGGCCTTTTTTGCCCTGCCCAGACATGTGATTTTTCTTCACTTAGTATTTAAGGACTGAAAATACAACTGTTATTGCGAAAACAAACATGAGTAACGCAAAAAGGGGACTTTTACTTAAAGCCTGAATTTAAAACTATTATTGCAATAAAGTCAAAACATCGCGGAAAACAAAGTCATGAAGTTAAATGATTTAATTTAACAAATATTTTTAAATATTAGTATTATTTTTTAAAAGTATTTATAACTTTTTTCATGTTTAGTCGAAGCATTTGATACATTGAAATGAATTCGTATAATGTATTTCGACACTTTACTTCGCTTACGCTTGTATGCTCGTATATGTTGAAAAGATGTACTAATTGCGATTTAAAATTATAATATTTTTAAATTCCTGAAACACACCTTAATCTGCCCGAATGCTTTTAATATTTGACTCTCGAATCTTTTTGCCATCTATTTCGGAGACTAAGCTAAACCAGAAAGTTAAAGCAAAATGCACGAACGAATGCTGATGTAACGCGAGTGAGATATACTAAAAATACTGTTATTTGATTGGTCAATCGTTTTTCCTTCTCGATACGCGGTAGAAGGAGAGAAAATTCTCGCTTGGGCACATTAGGGCTTTCAGAGTAGCACAAAATTTGACAAGCGACTACTTTTTCGGCTATTCTAGCTTGTCGTCAGGGAGTAATAGACGTCACTGGAAGTTCCAGGAAGTTTCAGAGTAGGGCCCCTGGTCCGATGAGTCACGATTTCAGCTGGTAAGAGCCGATGGTAGGGTTCGAGTGTGGCGCAGACCCCACGAAGCCATGGACCCAAACTGTCAGCAAGGCACTGTTCAAGCTGGTGGTGGCTCCGTAATGGTGTGGGCTGTTTTTTCATGGCATGGACTTGGTCCTCTAGTGCGACTGGATCGAACATTGACTGGAAATGCTTATGTGCAGCTACTTGGAGATCACTTGCAGCCATTCATGGACTTCATGTACCCAAACAACGATGGGATTTTTATGGATGACAATGCGCCATGTCACCGGGCCACAACTGTTCGCAATTGGTTTGAAGAAAATTCTGGACAATTCCAATGAATGATTTGGCCACCTAGATCGCCCGACATGAATCCCATTGAGCATTTATGGGACACCATCGAGAGGTCTGTTCGTGCCCAAAATCCTGCCCCATCAACGCTTTCACAATTATGGACGTCTATCGAGACAGCATGGCTCAATATTCCTGCAGAAGACTTCCAACGACTTGTTGAGTCCATGCCACGTCGAGTTGTTGCACTTCGCCGGGCAAAAGGAGGGCCGACACGATATTAAGAGGTATCCCATGACTTTTGTCACTTCAGTGTAAAGCACTAACTGTTAAAACTACAGGTTGCACATCACAAGGCACCTTTAAGGGTGAAACGTTGTTCCACCAGCGGCACCCCCTGAGATGTGCCCCGTGACTCCCTGTGGCATCCTTGAAAGTGCCATTTGGCTCCTTCGGGTGCCATGGGTCATCCATGGGTTTCCACATGGAACTAAAAAGCACCTTCAAGGGTGCCATAAGGGAGCCAAGTGGCACCCCTCAGGGGTTGCCACTGGTGATACAACGTTTCACCCTTAAAGGTACCTTGTGCAACCTGTATTTTTAACAGTGCTGGCACTACATTTTAGTCAAAAATGTGTCTAATAAGATTTCTTTTTCATCAAAAACAAAAAACCGTCGTGTTTCTAAGCATGTTTGTACAAACCTCATCATTTTATTGCAAATGCGGATACATAAAGTTTTGGGGAGGGTAACCAAAAAATAAAAAATGCCCAATCGCCATGTATTTTTTTATTTAAACAAAAGTGCTCCTGAGGTTCCTTTAAAATATTTTCAAAGAGCGCTTAAAAATATTTATTCTAACTTAAAGCACACACATCATTACTTACTAATATACTTCGAATGTGTTGGTAAAATATCTTTAGCATATTTAGCCGATTAACTACTAAACCCTATATAATTTTTCCAAAATGTTAAAATAATGCACGGTATTAATTAAAAATATTGTTGTACCTAATAATTAAAACAAAATGTTATGAAAACGGGGTAATCATTTTCTTCTGTCAAAAAAGAATTAAAGAGTTAATCGTAATATTATGCATCATTGAACATGAAACTCGTGAGTTTCATGTATTCTTAGTGACCGCTGTCTGCGCTATTACTTTAATCAAAGTGATATTCTCCAAATAGGCTTCATGTGTGTGTGTAGTTTTTTTAAAGAAAAAGTTCAAAAATGTTTCTTGTATTATGAAGAAATAAATTAAATAAGAGTTAATGGTATAGCTAAATTACTTTTATATCTTTGGGAAAGGCGCAGGCCCCCTGAATCTACCCCTCCTTAAAATCCGCAACTGTTTTATTGCAAATAGCTCAGTAATTATAAGGTTTTGAAAAGTCTACTGATTTTTGAATACCCTGCATGTACGACGCTAGTTTAACCCTTCACTGCACGGTGTGCCAGATCTGGCACAAACCAAATAAAAGCTCATATATTCCAATGACTTTTTAAATGCAGTTAAACTGAGTTTTACGCCCCTTCTGGAACATTGCTATAACAGTTTAGTGTGATGTTTATGCACTAGTTAGTTGCACTAGTCTAGGTATTACAGTTCTTGCTTTTGAAAAAAAGAGTGTCTGCATTTCCGTTAGAAGTGTGTTTAGTCATTATTACCTTTGTTCTAAAAATGTTTTAATACACTTAGTGACAAATTTGTTTGTACCACTTATGGCACAAAACACATTGTAGATTATTACACTTATCGGTATACAAAGCATATGCTGTGTGCTTTGTGTCATATGTAGAACAAACAATTAAAACATCATTGTTGGTGCACATTTTTAAGATAATTTTTTTTCTTCATTTTTCCTGAACTCAGAGTTATTTAAGGATAACATATGACTTTTCATGAAAATATAAAAAATCGTGCAGTGAAGGGTTAAATAATATATTCTTTCAGTTCTTGTTGTTGTATTATTGAACTAGTTCAAATTAATCAGTTGTTCAATATTTGACGTACCTTCATGTCTTTAACTATTGCCAGAAAAAGAAAGAGGGAAAAAACGCGAATTCTAGGAACAAACAAAAATAATCAACTCTCAAATTTAAAGAATCAAAACCTCTCTTTACACGGTTCATAAATATGTATAATCGTGATTTTACACTTATCACTCACATTATTAAGAAAACTAATTCATTTGACTGCTTGTCAGAAAATGACTGTTAGGAAATAGTTTGAACAAAGAACTGAAATCGTAGCTGTGTGTTAAATTGAAGCTTAAGAGTGTGTGAAGGAGAAATATAAATGAGTGATGGGAATATTGCATGAATAATTGTACAGTTGAAACGAACATCCCATTTCAGCTATTTTGTCACGGACTGCACAAACACTTTGTTTTGGCATGAGGTGCTCATAAATCTGTCAGTAATCTTTAGCGTTGCAGTTCTTTTTTTTTTTTTAATTTGAAAATTTGGTCGACTCTAAAACTTCAGAGGCAATTAGTTTTTAATAAGAACTTAAAATTTAAATGCAAAAAATTTAAAAATGTTAATTTTTATTATTTACGCATAATGAGAACATTTTTTATTACTTATCATTAGGTTTCATTGACAAAATCACTTTACTTGGTTTTAGTTATTACTTGTACTACCTTCTCATTAAATCCAGTTTTATTCATACGTTTTAAAAATTAATTTTTCGATTGCTGATTTTACCTTGCGGGTCATTTCATAGAAATGTCAACCTCGGTCGAAGAAAAAAAAAATACCGAAGTGAAAAATATTTCAAAAAATAAGTAAATAAATAAAAATCATACAACATAAGAAGTTAAAACAAATTGAAAAAGTATTGTAATTATCACTGAGATTAGCCATAACAAATAGTTTGAAGTGTGTCTACTGCTTGTTATTCGAATGGTTACGTTAGTCATACGCCATCTTGAGTAAAAGTGACACTTAAGACTAAAAAAAATTAAGATTTAATAAATATGTTTTATGTTTTTTAAAGCCAGCTTTACACATTTTTGAAATTTATCATTCAATTTTTAACACTTGCTTAACTTTGAGAAATTTTTGCCTCACAACATGAGAATTAATTTTCAGGGTTGGAAAAATGTTTCGTCAGTCACACTGCTCTTTTGGTTAAAAAAATATCTACTGACAGTAATTTTGTTTTAAATTCTTAGCAGAAACGATACATAGATACCATGTACATTATGAATCCACAAGAATTCTAAAAAATATTTTTTATCCTTTAAGTTACAAGTAAAAGCAATTACAAAATCAGCTCTGAATGTTACGTTAGTCACTATGGAATGACTCTTACGCATAATTCATATTTCTTCTCAAATGCGGTTTTTTTTTTTTTTTGGTAAGCCATAATTTCTTTACTAATTTATGACACTTCAAAAGTAAGGCATCATTTAAAAAAACATCGCGACTTTCGGGAAAAATTAACATACAATTCATATTGTTACGGTTTATCGCAAAGTTTATTGAAAAATGTATTCTTTTTATTATTAAGCATTGTTATAATGGATAGCAGCGGTAGGAAACTCGGCAATTGCGATCGACAGGTTAATCTCGAGAGCCTACTTTGAGTCGATCGCGGCAGTATTTTTTGAACCTTGCTTTCTCTCTAAGTAGAATTTACAAACATTAATTTCTGGAACAAAATTAATTTTAAATCTAAACCAAAATCTACCAAATTATTTGCTGTCACTGTACACTTTTATGGTCACTATTTTAACAATTTTAAAAGACCCAACATACTGGTGTACGAAGATATTTTCAGTGTGTTCACATTGCCTAATTTTGGCAATTAAAAGCTACCACTTAATACGTATCAAAGTCTTTTTCGATTAGAATTGTATTTCAATTTGAAGTCAGAATAGCTCAAATTAACCATGTATATATGCAACACAACCGTTTGAGCAGAGGCGGGTCTAACGGTACGCGGACTATGCGGCCTCGTGGGGCCCCATCGACCCGTGATGCGCCATGGGGCCCCGAAATTCACCTAGATCTAAAATTCGAATGCACTGGTTTTAGATATTACCAAGCTGCTAGAGGGATGTCTTGCACATTTTCGAATATGGAGACACTTTTGAAAATATTTTTGACAATACCTATGTCAAATGCATCAGGTGAAAGATCGTTTTCTGTTTTAAAAAGAGTAGAAAATTATTTCCGCAGTAAAATGGGAGAAGAGATGCTTAACAACTTAGCCATACTGTATATTGAACAGGAACTGTTGAACCGCGTCGACACGGAAAACATAATGATTTTGCTGCAATTAAATCTAGACGAAAATTTATATGAGGTATGTAAATAAAAAATATTGGTTCACTGTATTGGTTTTTTTTCTCGGGGGGGGGGATTTTTCTCCCCCTTTTTTAGAGTGGGGTGGAGAGGGGCCCCAAAAACTTTTACCGCTTGGGGCCCCCACTTCACTTGATCCGCCTCTGCGTTTGAAGCTACAGAGTATGCATCACGACCACCCCTCCCTTCCCTCAAGTCGATCTTATTTTCACTACAAAGTTAGAAAGTTGATCTTCAGTCAATTTAGGATGCCGACCGCTGGTATAGCATCCAGTGAGCAGTGAGAGAGGCTTTATTGCCTCAATTCATTGGAGCGTCGTGTAAATATGGAGAAGTTAACCCTACACTGCATAGCGTTGCCAATTGGATACATGGACTTTTTTTCCTTATGACCATGCATAAGGCAACTCAAGCATAAAAAGCAAGTATTGGGTATCTTTAACCCATTTATGCCCGTTTTTTAAGCAATTTTTTTTATTTTTTATTTGCATAAAACTCTTACTTGGAATGTTTTAAATACATTTTAGGATCCTGATCTCATTCGAAAGAATGCAAAAAATACCTGTTAGAAAAGTTTCCTTCCAAAGGTTTTCAAAACCACTCATCGCTATCTCTACCCTGAAGAAAAAGATACGGGCGTTTTTAAATTTGGGAAAGAAATATTCATTTTAAATTGGATTGATAAAAATCGTCTGCACGAGCGTGAAAGAAATTAAATAACGTGAAATAAATTATTTACAACAAAAAGGTGTTGCCCTTTTGTTCTTGAACATAAACAAATAAAATTCTTGCTTTTGCTTTTCCTGTAACGGGGATTTAAAACTTTTCTGGCGATTGATTCATTTTTCGTACTGCGCAAAATATCGACTTTAATCTAATCGGGACTTGTATAGACACGTGTTACTTGACATAAATTTCGTTCTCAAAGTATAGTTTGCGTGGCCCGGGCAGAGCCGGGCCACGCAACTAGTAAGTAAATAAAATACAAAATAGTAATAATTTTTTTTTCAGAAGTACCGTAAAGTTGGGTTACTTGAACCCTAAGGGGTTACTTGAGCCCATTACAGTAAAATGATAAAATCTAGGTTTGGTACTTATTATAGTTGAAGACTTGCACGTAGTTCCTCGTTTCTCCTCTAGGTAGAAGCACTCTGCAGTCTCTAATGCTAGTACCAAACCCAGATTTTATCATTTTACTGTGGGCTCAAGTAACCTCCTTGTGGGTCCAAGTAACCCGACTTTACGGTAAAGTATGAGAAAAAAATTTTAAGAATGATTTCGGACAT
Organism: Uloborus plumipes; assembly: GCA_038373865.1. Taxonomy (NCBI): domain Eukaryota; kingdom Metazoa; phylum Arthropoda; class Arachnida; order Araneae; family Uloboridae; genus Uloborus; species Uloborus plumipes. The sequence goes on along the minus strand of JAXGGA010012351.1, from coordinate 7,080 downwards.
TTTCGGAGATGGTTTGAACCCTAAAAACCCACCCCTTGAATACGGCCCTGATTTCATCTCCAACCTCATATCACTCCAAAGCTCCAACAATACCCGAAAAATAAAACAAAATTGTAATACTTTCGCTGCCCAAAGCACTCATATTTAGCAGTTTCTAGGGTCGTGATCCGGTCCTAGCACAGATCACTATCAACGCAATGAACGTCACTGGCCAAAAAGAATCATCTTTATACATGAGGCTACCATGATAAGCCATTCCGCGCTGATGAATTCCCGATGAAAAGTGAGCATTCAGTCAATTCATTTTTCATCATTCTTTCGTTTTCTCGACCAGATCATTACAACTGCTTTGCATGATGCCAACTTGTGGCAAGATACAATTACGCCTTAAAGGAACATAATTGTTTTACTAATGTATTCGTTGTAGCACAAAGCGCGTTGCATTCTTTCTTACTAAATTTGTTAAAGGCTGTGGGGTAGCGAGAATTGTTTAATGTAGAGGGGTTTCGTTTACTTTTAAATTCACGCATTTATTTTCACATTTATATGGATAAGTAGCTTTTAACAGATAGATAGATAAATATAAATAGATAAAGATGTTGTTGTTATTTTGTGTCAGCTAGGCTGGCAACTTTGGAGTGCGCTGCGCCACACTTCTTCCAACTGTACCGTAATTTGGTGTGAAGTCCGAATTGCCACAAGGACCCGTAGGCAACCATTTACAGCACAACCCATTCACACATGGAAAGGACAAAGACGGGAGGGAGAAAATACATCCATGCACGAGCCGAATTCGAACGCAGGAACCTCCCTATCAGATTCAGAATTCTCTGGCCACTAGACAAGATGACCGCTGGCCGGTAAATAAATAAATTGACATAGGAAGACAGAAAGATATAAGTAGAGACAGATAGATTATACATAAGTATCTAGGTAGAAATGGATCTGTAGAGAAAAGTACTTATGCAGAAATAAATTAGTGAAAACAAGCTTGAAAATATTGGAAAGATTGCATACTGAAAAAGAATAAAGAGATAAAAAATTAACACTATCTTTGAAGAAAGACACAGATGCAAATTTAAATAAATAATAAGTAAACCTGCTTTCTGGAAGAAATTTATAACTGATTCAAAGTGCATTGATAGCCAACCTTCAAAAGTTGAAAAGTGGGAACAAGTTAAGTTTTTTTGGAGAAAACGTCAAAAAAGTATATTTTCATGCCATCATTCTTTCCCGCAATGTATAATAATGTGCAATGAAATTAAAAAATACAGTGAAAGTTTTTTGTTTTCAGAGAGAGATGATGTTTGGACGTTTGATGCTTCGTCAATAGTGCTGGCATTCCTGGCCCTGAGATGAATCAAGAGGACAATATTACTTTCGAAAAAGTCTTATTTGCTAATTGTTTTCTAATTAATGAATGAAAGTACAAAATTACTATTCAATAAATCTTGAAATTAAAACCTTTAAAGCATGATTTATATTCCCCTCTAGTGACCTATTTTACCCCACACTATGGAGTAAAATAGGTCATTGACAACACATTTTATAACTTATTTATCAGTATCAATATTTCATTTTTTCAAAGAGCTTTAAGTGTAATAAGAAATAGTCATTTGCATATTCTGATCATTTTAATCACTGTTTGAATCAATATATTTTTTGCTGTGAAAATATGAATGTGAAATTGCTCTTTTTTGACCTATTTCACCCCACCAGACCCTATCCGATGAAATCAATAAAAGTTTTTCGCTCTGAAATAAAACCATTTTCCACACGTTTCTTTCCAACATTTCAACAATTCATTAAACTTCCTTTCAACATTTTTCATAAAAAAAGAAGTAATTCTCGGTAGTTATTAATTCAGGCAAAACAAACTGCTGGTAAGGGAAAGGGATTACAAGTCTGGTCCAGTAGAAATATGACTCTACCTGACGGCATGCTGAAAAAAAAGATAACAGAGAGAGAGAGAGAGAGAGGACGAAAAAACTCCACTTTCTTCTATTTCTGGAAGAAAAAATCTAACAATTCATTAACTTCCTCTCACCATTCTCCCTGAAAGAAGTAATTTCAGGTAGTTATTAACTCGTGCAAAACAAACTGATAGTAAGAGAAAGGGGTTACAAGTGTTGGCCTATACTGCCGTGCTAAACGCAAAAGTGGTATCTGCAGCTGAGCTCAAACTGAGATCTCTTTAAAGTTTTGCGCCACCATGTATTTGATTCAGATGAAACTTCTTCAGAATTTTTTAAAAAATATTTCCCGTTCTCAAATGACCGTACAGTTTTATATTTAGGTAAAATGCGTCCAAAGAGACACCTGGTGGCGATAACTCAATGTTGTTAAATAGTGCAGATACGACTTTTGTGCTTAGCACGGCAGTATTATGTCTGACTCTACTGGACGGACATACAGCAAAAAAAAAACAGAGATAGATAGACGAAAAAGGAAGCAATCCATGAGTTGCAACACGCTGTAAAAAGCCCATTCTCTTAAATGTGGAAGAAGAAATCTAAACAAATATTTCGCGATGAAACCAATAAAAGTATTTCGTTCTGAAATAAAACCATTTTTCCACACGTTTCTTTCCAACATTTCAACAATTCATTAACCCCCTTTCAACATTCTTCACGAAAGAAAAGAGGTAATTTTCAGTAGTTATTAACTCGGGCCAAACAAACTGCTGCCAAACGAAAGGGGTTACAAGTCTAGGCCAACAGCTACGCGACTCTAGGGACACCTACTAGACGGACATACCGCACAGAGCAAGAGAGAGGAAGAAAGCGATCTGCGAGTTATACGGCACGAACCATCATCAGTCATAGTGTAATGGAGATGAAACGATAACCCCCACTCCTTCAATCAATTAGCGCTAATGCCCCCATGCACGATGCTTTGGTTGCTCGTACAGGCATGCGGATATCGACGTGCCGAGCGACGTGCATGTTCGACCTGGAGCTAAGTTGGTGCGGACCCCCATAAATCAGGGGCCGAGAAGTTGGCGTCGGGTGTCTGCACTAATTGCTGCTTGTTCTTATGGATTATTCGACTCGAACTAATGAAAAGCAATGTTCGGTAATTTTTCAGAGATTCGGAAATAATTAGTGGAGAAAATCGGCACGCATTTGTTACAAAACGGGCCATTACAAGAGAGGTGATTACACTTTTGACTTACCGGAACGAACATGAAAGTAATGAAATGTATGCTGCTTCGAAATTTATTGCCTGGTAAAAACCAAAGCAATTTTTGAATACCATAACGAAACGTCCCTGGGCAGAGATATTGCTTAGGGCGCCTGTTTATCAAAGAGTCAAAGTACTCCTTAACACTTTTCAGATGAGTGAAAATAGTTAAGAACATAATAGTGATTGATTCCACCAAAAAAACTCACTTTCTAGAAATGAGATGGAAGATAGCAGGGAAGAGAAAAAAATGTGAAGATGCTTATTATTTTGAATTTTTAACCGTCAACCTCCTTAGCAGAATTCTCTTCTGCAGTCTGCGACGAATATTAAAAATCCAAAAATAGTCTGCGGTATAGTGAAACATTAGATTTATCGTTAAATCAAAATCGCTAAATATTAGATGATAAACTTAAGAACTATAGTTAACGTGCTATCTGTGGAGCATATCCCAAAAAACAAGTAAAGCTTTGTTCACCGAAATTCAAGATTTTTTTCTTTAAAAAATTTACGTCCCGCCCCCCCTCCAGTCACGTTTTCATTTTTAGTTGCCACTTTATCCAGGATTTTTTTTTGTGAAAACCAGAAGGCAATTTTTTACATGACACAAAAACGTTACGTATAGAGAAAAGTATCGTAATTAAAGTTTTGGTAGTTTAAAAGTTGTTTTTTTCATAAAAAGTCAAAAATTGATTTTTTTTTCCCGTCAAATGGCTGTACCAAAAAAAAAAAAAAAAACACGTAGGGTGAGTTCTGATTAGTGCGTACCCTTTTTTTCAAAGTTCATGTTCTCAAGGATGCTGCTCTGTTGAAAAATCTTGTACACTCACAATTTTTTTTAGTTTTCTTTCCAGATCCTTTACTAAGTTTTTCAAGCATATAATATGTCAAATAAACCATAAGCATAGGATTTGTGACCTGGTTTATGACACCTATTCTAAGGTACGCACTTTCCCTACCGAGCGGGGTAAGTGCGTCCACCTTAAATTATGTGAATATGAGCAGGAAAAAACTTCTGGCACATATTAAATATGTTAGGTAGTTGCCTTGGGTTAATTCCTAAAAATAGAGATCAGCAGTTGCTTGCATAGATGAAACGTAATCAGTGATATCCCACGTGTCTTACGAACAACTGTGATTTGAAGATTGAGAGTGTTGTGTCTGTGATTCTTCCTTTGTCCTTTTAATAAGACCAAGTGAGCAAATGTAAGTTGTTTTTATTTAGTAATAATCACTTATAGTCCACATAGTTTATTTTAGTTTAATACATTAATCAGTCTGTGTTTAAGCCAGGGTTCGCACTTACCCCTTCTTAAATGTAAGATGAGACATGTGCGTCCAATAGCTTTGTTGTAAGTGCGTACCCCTGTGATTTTCTTTAATTATGTTTATATGGTAGATCGTTAGGTGACCTGAGTGAACAATTCGTCTTTTTTCGAATAAATACGGTTTTAAATATTTTTCTTATTAGAATCAGCAGCAGTAAGAAAAAACACAAAATAAAGAGCAAAAAAAAAAAAAAAAATTAATTGATCATGATATGATACTTGTACTTTTTTTTTTCTTGTGCATTGAAATAGTTTTTCACAAGGTGTTCTTAATTTTCTTAAATATAATTTATTCATTACTCCACCTTCGTTTTTTGAATTTCATTGCTTCATTTGTCATTCTGGTTTAAATTAAGTATAGCTTATGATCGCTATTTTCAACAAAAAATTTACTAACTGATATCTAAAAGCCAATATATTTCTGAGGTAATGAAAAAAATTGCAATCTTATGCCGCATTCAATGTAAATATAAATACTTGATGGAAATGACGTCGGATTTATAATCGGCTTATAAAAGAGTTATAAGCAAAACTAAAGGTGAATTACGAGAGTCGGATTTTCCACGTAATGGTACACACTTGCCTCATCATAATGGTACGCACTTACTCCGCATAATACTACGCATATGCCTCATGATAGTGGTACGCACTTGCCCCATCAATAATGGTACGCACTTGCCCATCATAATGGTACGCACTTACCCCCACCTTACTTTAAAGAAAGGGAAAGTGCGTACCGTCATATAAACAAATTTTAGTTAGAGTATTTGATCAAAATACCCCATGTATGTTATTAGTAGCTATTACTCAAAAGAAACAACTTGCATTTCTTGACTTTAATTGCTTGGTATGACTACAAGAGAAACTGAAACAAAACCTTCTCAATCTTTACTTTAGAGTTTTTTTTTGAAGACATTTAAGTTGTCTCTGATTGTGTTTCGTCTATTGAATCCAGGGCTGAATTCTACATATTGAAATTATCATGAGACAGTTATCTAGCATGGTGGATGTGTTTCAGAAGCCATTTCAGGATAGTGTTCATATAATTCCCTGTGGACGCACTTACCCCGTGGACGCACTTACCAGAACTCACCCTATTTCCAAATGGGGCAAATAATTTTAAAGAGAAAATTTGTATCTTTCAATTAAGAAAATTGCAACAAAATATTATGCAGTGCTCCAGATATAAGGCTGTTAAGGAATTTTTTCGAAAATTGCTGGTGAAAAATCACGAACAATTTGTCGCTTTTGGCGATCTATATCTCGTACCTGGAATTTGTTTGGGATAAACAAAAAATATGCCTGTTACTATATTAGAAACTATGAAAGTAAGATTTTTTCTTTGCTTAGATACATTGTCATAGACTATACCAACTGTATTTTCACTAAAAAATTAACCTTTTAGGAAATAGGAAACACAAAGAAACAAGTGAAACTTTTAAAGTTGTTGTTGTCTTGCTCCCGCTAGGCTGGCAATTTCTGTAGCGCTACTTCACTTTTCCAACTGAACTGCAATTATAATCTGTAGCGCTACTTCACTTTTCCAACTGAACTGCAATTATAACTTTGATATACCCCCCAAAAATTACGCGCCAAATCTGGCACTCCCTATGGACTTTTTAGGGTTGCTGTTTCTTATTTTGGTGTTGCCAATTTAGGTTTTTTCAGCTAATTTAGGTTTTTGCTGTTGCCAAATCAGTATTTTCTTGTATTTGTACCATTTTTTTGAGTTTATTTTTTGAAGTTTTGTGGCAATAATTTTTGTGGCAACAGGTTTTTTGCTTGGCGAGAAAAAAAAAGTCGCCAAATTTCCGATTTGGGGGGATATATCAAAGTAGTTCCCTGCAATTTGGTGTGAAGTCCGACTTCCACGGTACACGTGCCATAGGGATCCGTTTATAGGGTAGGCAACCATTCACAGCACAACAACACATTCACACAAAGACGGGACAAGGACAAAAGAGATAAAATACATCCATGCACGAGCCGGGATTTGAGCCTGGTGCCAAGCCATCCGAGTCAGACTTCTCTGACCAATACATTTCTAAAGTATTAATTACATTTGAATTTTTTAAGAACGAAATTTCAAGTATTTAAAATTTTGAAATTCAAACCAGTACCTGTCTCTTCTCTGCAGACTTCCGTTTGATACGTAGAAAGTTAGTCTCTAAAGTGAATTTTAACTCTGAAAAAAATATCAAGTAATATCTACACTACTTTTAAAGAAAGAAAGAAAGAAAGAAACTCTAGGTTTAGCTATATATCTGTAAACAGTCGTTATTTTCATTTTGACTCTTTTTCACGAAACTATATTTAAAATAATATCAAGAATGATTACGTCAGAAAAATAAAACCCTTAATGCTTGACTGAAGCAATTGACAATTTTATTGTTGCTAAAACCTTCAACATTTTCTTAGTGAATGTAAAATTCAAAATTATCGAACATGCCAGGTATTTTTGTGACGAAAGATTCCAATAAAAGACAATTAAATTTTAAGGTAGCCCTTAAATTTAAAAATGTTTCGTTTTCGTTTGTAAAAAAAGTGCAAAAAAAAACCCTTTTCAGTT